>JAYDZE010575012.1:0-11578 GCA_034509125.1 Monilaria moniliformis
ATAATAATAATAATAATAATAATAATAATAATAATAATAATAATAATAATAATAATAATAATAATAATTAAAAAAAAGAGAAAAAAAAAAGAGGGTGGGTGGAGAACCTAGCCAAAACAATTTGGCTGAAAATTGCATCCAAAAAAAAAAGGAAACTATGAAGATCAAACCACTTGAAAGAACGGATAATCTCAACCTTGTTATATAAAAAATAAGAATCAGCAGAATATTGCTTTTGGGTAGAAATATATACCAGCTATAACTGATCTGATCAAGTATTTCCAAGAGAAGCTACAATAGGATACAAGTGGTGGCATTCAGAACTTCACAACAGATAAGAGTTTAGCTTAAATACATGAAGCAAACTATGAACGGAATCAATGAAACAGAGAGTCTGACGATAATCAAAGAGACATACTTATGGCAAATAAAAGGGTGCATGCAATTCTCCAAAACCTTAGATAAAGCTGAATGGCTTGATAAAAACTCAAAATACATTTGAAAAGATTTTATATCAAGTAACTTTTGTCCTGTACCACTGGGAAAAGAAAAAAGCACACCTTTATGATCACTGGAACAACTTTAGGAAAGCTGATTGGTAAGAGTAATCCTCTGCGCGCCAGTTCTCCTAGGGCCAAGCACCCACCGTGCCATGAACCATCTCCCTGCAATAAATTATACACTACAATTTCAGAATGAGATATAAACCAAAGTATTTCCATCACAGCTTTTATTGCCTGGTAATCACTAAGCTACAACACTGAAAGGAGTATCATTCTAGCTAGATGTGGTAAGCATCCGATGCTGCTTTCTGTATCGCATATGTGCGGGTGCGATGACAAGGTGAATTGTTTTAGCTATCCATTAGGGTTTTCTGATCTTTCCATTCAGAAGCCACGGTGGTTATTTCATGTGAGTTCTTCCAACAGTAGAACAGTCTTAATCAAGATAAAAATGGCTTATGTTGAAAGATTAACTACAATAATAGAAGAATTTGATATAATTTAACACACTGTGAAATGTACCTCTTTGGAAAATTATAAAAAGCTTTATCGAATTGTATAAGAAAGCAGAAAGGTTCAATAATGAGGAACAAGAAGCACGCAAGATTATGTTGCCAGCATACCTCACTAGGAGAAAAGAGTTCCAATACGGATGAGAGGACCTCGTCTGCAAGAGAGTAAGTTAAACGTGAAGCAACGCGGCCAATACCTTTTGCAGCAGACCATCGCACAACAGTGTCCTGCATGAGTAAAAATGGGGTTTAAATCAAATGTAGCCAAAAACCTTACTGGTCCAGTCAATAAAAGTTGCATTTATTGCCTTCAAAACATTAAAATCAACAGAAACAGGGAAGACCACTAGAAATGAGATTGCAACTTCAGTAGACAAACTACTTAGAATGTATATTGAAGCATCCAAATGAACTGAAAACAAGCCTCTGCATACCGTATCTCTCAATCCTGACAGCAAAAGTTCAATAATATCTTCTAAGATATCTGGAACATCCAAATCTTCTTCTTCAAGGCAGCTCATCTCTTGTGATGTGTCACAGGAGTTTGTGTCCACAGGATTATTTAATTGCTCAAAATCTCTTGTCTCATTTAAGGATATATTTTCTCCAAGAATCTTGTTGCTACCCTGTAATATATGAACAGTGTACAGAACAATCATAAACAACAGTACAAGTTTGAACAAGAAGCTACTTCACATTAAACCAACATTTTCCACAATCTTTCAAATGATCTCTTTATATCAAATTAAATAACTGTTCCTTTATCTCTATATATGAACCCCATTTATTTTGCATCAGATATGTACCAAAGATAAAGAAAATTGTGGATTTGCTGCTTAGCACTAAGATACATCTGTCCATATTTATGTCAATCAGTGTAAGATTTGGAAAAAAATCTCAAGAAATTCAAGCACCAATTCATCTTCCTCAGATTCCTTACCATTTCTTTCCATGTGCATGCAATCTCTGGTTCTTTTTCTTTATAAAGTGAACCCACAAAAGTTCATCAGCATACATATTTTTGCATCCTAGAATCTGTACTAGCTATTACGGATTCCTGATATCAGCACAAAAATATGGAAAGTCAACTAGAACTTAGAAGTAACTTGCATCTCTTCCAAGTAGTTTTCCTAGGGAAAATAAATTTACTTTAAGGCCCCGTTTGGTAGGGGCGAAACGCCAAGATAAGTGTCCTTATCTCTCATTTGAGGATGTTTGGTATCTGCGTTACCATTATCTAGAGGGCCCCTGTTTCGGGAAGGCCCTAGCTACACAGCCCTCAAATCCACTGTTCTACACGGTTTCTGTATCGCACCAATTTGGTGCGAAAGCCAATCCACGCCAAACAACGATCCACGATTATTCTTCTTCTTTCTTCGTTACCCACACCCCCACGACGGTGGGTAGGCAAGGCCGAATCTGTGTCCAAATTTTGGTCGACTTTGGATACGATTTTGATGGGTTTGATTCTCAATTTGTGGCTGTGATGATAAAGGTGAGATTCATTCTTTATTTTTTGGGCAAAGGAGATAAGGTTGGCCCATATCTTGGCTTGGCAAACCTAGACAGCACCATTGATGCAACTGGGTTAGCAGCCATGGCGGTCCCTCCATCTCCAATTCGATGTGTTGTAGATCCGAGACACTACCCTCAATTTTTGGTTCGGTTTTTCACTCCATTTCTGGGTTCCAATTTGACATGAATTTGGTCTCGATTTTGGTTCACTTTTGGTTTTTTAATTGTCTCCAGATTTTGGTTGATTTGACTCTCCATTTCTTGATTTGATTCTCCATTTCTATGATGATTTGTTGATTTTGTGCTCAATTTTGTGGTTTTGATTCTCGATTTTATAGTTTGCTTCTCGAATGTGTGATGAATTTCGCGAGTTTGATTCTTGATTTTTTGAGTTTGATTCTTGGTTTTGGGGGTGAAAATTGGTGTCAGAGTTTTACTTTTCGATTTTTTCCTACGATTTTTGGTTCGCAGATAGGGGCCTCTCTGCATGGTTTACAGCGACCCATCTTGGTTTCACCGGGGTTCACACTTCGCCGCAGCTGCCTCAGCGTCGGAAAGTTAATCCATTTTCCAACGCATGGCTTGAACCCATTTTGGATTAATCACTTTTTAGTTGAACTAAATTAATCTAACTTAATTAAGCATTTTTTAATTGCTCTAAACTTAATTAATTAATCTCAAATTAGCTCAACTAATCACTAATTAATTGCATAGTCTTTATTTAGCTAAATTAATGGTCAGGTTATTAATTAATTTAGTGAACTTGACATTAATTAATAAATCACTACTTTAGTTTAGTTAGCTAATATTGAAATAATGATTCATTTCATATTAAAAAAGGGTAAAAATATCATTCTATATTTTATCTATAATATAATCTAATCAACGAAACACTTCGTTTATTTTTATCTTGATTTTTATCTTATGAACCAAACAACACCACTAAATACTTATCTTCAACCTTATCTTCATTTTTATCTCAAATCCTATCACGGTTCAACCATCTTGCTATATCTCATCTAGTCAACGGTCAACCAAACGGAGCCTAAGGGGAATATCTGAAACTTGTTCTCGGCAAACTTACATAACTGCTTGTCAATTATCTATGAAGCAAATAGACTCATCCGTTCAAGTAAATACATAAGTGACAATCAAAAAAGAGACTGACCACATAATGCCAAGTTGCTGAGCGAGGCGGCAGGCTAGTTAATCCAATCCGCTGGGTTAGCTTTACAATATGCTTACGGAGTAAAGAACTCCGAGCAGCAGTACGAGACTTGATCAAAATGGATGCATCACTCCATAAAAGTGGGACCACATTCAACAATACTGATGTGCTACCGATCTGTGTTTTCATGAAAAAACTTAATAATTGCTGCATCTAATGATCAACGCATTCACAAGAAAATGGTGCAAGATGCAAAACATGAGAGATATGAAATGAAATTGATATATGAAAAGTCATAGTGGTGGAGACAGTCATCTTAATATTTTTAGCAAGCATGTCTTAGCATGATTATTTGACAATAAACGCATACCTTAAAGATGGCAGCCAAAGCTTCAATTGCACCTAACAATCGAAAGTGGTCTACAACAGTGTCCTCCACAGATGAAAGAGTTTCATGCGCCCAATCAATAAAGCTGAGGATAACAAACAGCACGAGCAAGTTGAAAGAACAAGTGCAAAACAAAATTGCCAGCAGTAAAAGGACACAGGTGAGGGGACAAAAACTATTGATAATGGTTCCTAAAGAATGTTGAGCACGAAAGATAGTGGGTACATCCTTTAGTTCTTTTATGGGATTAGTACATCTTTTCCTTCTGAATATGACAATGAAAAGACGGACCTGGTGAATGCCTTTGACATATCTGGCCGTGTTAAGAGCCTCGACAGCAGCAATCCAGCTATGCTGCGCATAGGACCTGCATTTGATAGATAGTTCTTACAGATCTCTAAAATCTGCACTACCAATGGAGGAGGCTCATCTCTCCCAGTATAGTCGCTACTAGCTATACTAGTATCCACAGAGGATAGGTCAAAAGGAATCAACACCAGAATAGAAAGCCAAAGAAGCACAACACATTTTGTTTCCATCACTCCGGTACTTTCTTGCCTTAGTGAGGTATCAGAATTTGTGGCATGGCATTTCTCCAAAAGTGATACCGCAAGTTCTAGATCTGAGACCTGATGCGGAAAGAATCTGATCACAGACTTGTACCCACAAACTGTAACCAACGAATATATTATTATGCATATAGGCTGGATCACTTCCGCAATCTCATTGGAGGCTGTCCCTAATTCTACCGTTCTTGAACGGATAATATCCATCAGCGGTGATATTATACTCTCAAGATATGGCTCTAAGAGCTGGCCTTGCTCCTGATATTTATCCAACTGCACATAAGCATTATAGAAGTCAATGAAAATGTTCAAGAAGATTGTCATGTATTATTAAAAGAAATCTATTCTAGGGAGAAAAACATTAGCAGACTGATAAATAACCTAGCCAGTAGCATTTGTGGCTTCTAAAATCAGTCACCAAATATACTACCACTCTGGAGACTATTTTCTCCTTCCCAGAGGCATGTTTTCAAGAAGCAGCAAAACATGCAAAAGATTTAAAAGAAAAGAACAACTATTGAACCATCAGAAAATAAACAATGAGTTAACGTTGAGCCACCATTACAGGAATCATCAAAGAAAACAAGATTCAGCAGAAGAAGAATGGCACTGCTTTATAAATATGCCATATTATAAAAATTAAAGCAGCAATCATAAATTCAAAATGAATTAACACTGAGCCACCATTAGAACAATCATCAGAAAACAGAGATTCAGCAAAAGAAGAAGCATTGTTTTCTAGAAATGCCATAATACAGCAGCGAAAGCAGCATCCAAGCATCATAATTCTAAAGTGGTAGAAACGGCGAGTTATATACATATATTGTTCGGCTAGATGCAACATTTTACTCCAGAGTTTTATTTCAGGGCTCCCTATCCAGTAACTAAAAGCTAGCAACTTTGTGATTCACAGACATCATCCCACCACAATTTTCATCCATGCTTCTCAAATCAAACACTAAAAGGTTCCAATCAGCAACAAGGATGCAAACATAATGACCCAATAAAGCAATCACGCACAAACTTTCAGCTGATTGCAATCTCCAAATCTGAACATCTACTAACACTTCATCCATCACCACTAGTTTAGCATAACTGGACAGTCCAACAGCTATCAATCCAAACAAACATAACTGCTCTTAAGAAAAAAGAAAAAGAAAAAAAAAAAAACGCCCCGAATTCCACCATTGTAAAACATAATGTTCTATCTGAAATTAGGGCAGCGTACAATGGATCGAATTTTGTGGACGGCAGAGAGATCGGAGACGCGGCGAGCGGAAACAATGTTGTCGAGTAGGGATTTGACGAGCTTCCATTCTTGAAGAAAGTATCGCTGCAACACACTCTCCTTGGAATCGTACTCGTCTTCTACTTCTCCTCCCTGTAGGGATGGTGAAACTGAAGCTTCTTCCTCCATTGACAGCTCTCCTCAAACTGTAGATTTCGCTTTCTGCTACTTCGGCACTACTGATTTTACACTTCCATACATTTCCCGCCTGTTAAATGCTTAAGTTGTTATTTTTCGCGTATTTAGGTTTTTCTCTGGGAACAAACGTCGTAATAATAATTAATAATAATAATAATAATAATAATAAAGAAAAAAGAAAAAAAGAGAAAATCCTAAAATTATACAGTACCGCTTTCTTCGTCCTCTTCTTCACCCTCTCTGTCAATCTACAAAAAAAAGAAAAAAAAATGCGAATTTCAATATATAGGATTAATCTGGCCATCATCTTTTCAATTCTGAAACTCAATTCCCCAAACTTTCTCTTATGTCATAACTGTTCCTCTTATTTCATAATCTCTTTGTCAGTACTCAAAAACCCTTAGACATCAATTTCGCAAATTCATCCGACTGCTGCAGATATTCCTGATCCTCGTTCTCCTCTGCCCTAAATGCATAGTCGGCGACAAAAGCTGCACATTTTGCTGTAGATTCAGAAGATACAAGGTAATGTCTTATTATAAGTCTCAATCAATTGATAAAGAGCATATATAATTCTTGTTTGATATCATGTCCCCTGTATTAATGAAGCCCGCAAACATATCTTCTAAGAAGGATTTAGGGTTTAGTTTAATACGAGGGATTCATATTAGTTAAATTCTACCTTGTGTTACAGGTTTATTTTCTGGGTTCTAATTTGTCATCGCTGATTTATTTTTCCAACATCTGAGATTGAGAGATATACTCTCCGGCGATAAGTTGAGCACCAATGTTTGCTTATTTGAGTTTCTTTTTTTATAACTAATCCTGTTCGTGTTCGGTTTGTATGATTACTAGTATTATGTTGATGCCTATCTAGTAGCCAGCCTCTCTTTGAGATCCATGCTCCATACAGAAACCATGCTCAGCTGATGATCCACCACTATCAGCCTTCCACAAACAGGCCTTCTTCATCACTCTTAATTATCTATTGTTCAAGTAGAACATAATAACTTAGAAATAAACATGCTTTCGTTTCACATTCCTGCTGATTTGTCACGGTCATACCAACTAACCTATGTCATACGTTGGTAGATGTGCGCCACACTCATTGGCATAGCTTTCCGCGTTCTAGGTTACCGCCTTCTTTCGCTGCCACCTTCCATAGTTGATGCTCGTTCCTTGTTGCAACGTTCCAGATTCCAACACTCAAGATTGATGGAAAGTCATCGCAATTCAGCTGGAAACCCCACTTTTGTTACTTCGGCTCATTCTAACACAGGGTTGGTTTCTTGTTTTTTTTTTCTTTTAATCTTTATCATGGAATATTCTGTTTTAAAGAAGGAAATATTACCTCAGTGAGCTTCTCTATATCGTTTCTAATGCTTTCCCGTGTCTTATTTTTGGCGTAATAATTTTTGTTTCAGTAGTGGGGGCAGACGTAGAGGAATCGAGACGAAAGATAACCGCCAAAGATCAAGAGGGAATGGCAGCAGCTCTTCTGGAAATGATAAAATTAATGCACTTGGCAGACTGCTGTATGTGGTTATGCTGGTCTTTCTGTTGGAATTTTATTCCTTTACTTTCTTGGAATGGTTTTTTCATGTTGGTGAAGGATTCATATAGGTCAGTCATGGACAAGCATCCTGTATCTTTTGTATGGAAAAGAAGAGCAGATGCTAGAGAAGAGTAGCCAATTTATACACGTGAAAGAATTTAGGGAACTCTTTCATTATGGATGGTATTCATACATGATTGGGTGTTGTATTCATATAAACTCATTGAAAACTTTGAATGAGTTTGGAAGGGGCTTGATGCCACTTTTATACTTGGAATTTTTTCTAGAAGAGTAAGTTTTGTGATGGAAGTTAATTACCCCCATAGTATTATTATATCATCTTTTGTGGGAGAAGTGAATAAACTTGGAAAGGATGTATGATTTTCAAAGTTGGACTAGTTTGATAGCTTTTTTATTTTTTAATTTGATCAACTTGCATTCCTAAAAGTTTAGCGGGTTGAATAGATTTCTTTGCAATATTGATCAAATTCTTATTCTTCATGACTCATATAAGCTACTTTGTTGTAAAAACTTCAGAACGCGCATATTGAGACACAAGGCCTCTGAGTTGAATCTGGATATGAGGAATGATGGTTATGTCAAGGTCCAAGATCTGCTCAAGTTAAATCTGAAAACTATGGCGAATATTCCACTGCGGTCACACACAGTTGAAGATATCAGAGAGGTTTGACTCTTAATCTGCAAGTTTAATGTATTTTCAAGTTTATTTGCTATCGGTATCATGTGTGGTTTTGTTTTCTTTTGATGCATGCCTTTCTTTAAGTAAGTCTTTTGTTTATTTTTTTATTTATTTTTTGTGTAAATACTTATTGATACTTTTAATATGTCCACAGGCTGTCAGACATGATAACAAACAGCGGTTTAGCCTATTGGAAGAAAATGGAGAGCTTTTGCTACGTGCAAACCAAGGTCACAGTATAGCGGTAATATGCCTTATAAAAGATTGCAAGAGAGGCTATGGTTGGGGTATCTAAAAAGAAATAGTAACTGAAAGTTCTCATCATCTTTTCTTCTAAACTGTTCTATCACTTCTATGTCAAGTTACAGGAGTAGAAACTACAGAAAGGATAATTATAATTCATAAGGACACTTCCTTGATGACTCGTAACCTAAAGAGGAGCTCGTTATTTTTATTTTGTTTTTTGAGGTGCAATTACCTCTCTAGTTAGTGCATTGGAATATGCTATGTGAGGTATGATTACTAATGTGTGGTACTGGAATTCAATTGAATATCAATAACTATAATAATATGCCTAACATTGTAGTGTATGCATTTAGATTGGTCTACTGTAACCTTTTGTCTGCCTTTCTATTGGTATCTTAATAGTGGAACTTGTGCTCAGTTTGGGATCTTCAGTTCTTCTCATATTCATTTTTCTTGAAAATTGTTTTTGTGATGCTAATTCTTAAATGTACTGGCTGTGTCAAATTATGTTTTCATTATTCTTAAAATTTCTCCTTCATTGCCTTGCTTTGACAGACAGTGGAAACAGAGAGCCTGCTGAAACCTATACTTTCACCTGAAGAAGTTCCAGGTTAGATTTTAAAATGATTGCCATCTTGTTCATTTTCAGATACAGTAAACTGTTTCGCATCTTTCATGCATCTTTTCTCCATGCTTGGTTTTATAAGTTTGTGTGCATGGGACCTACAAGAGGAACTTGGAATCCATCCTAAGGGAGGGTCTCAAGCGCTTGCAAAGGTTACACGTGCATTTCTCTAGTGGCTTGCCGAGGGATGTAGAAATTGTTAGTGGTAAGCTATTTCCTAGTGAAATCTCGCTTATAATATATCCTTGTTCTTTGCATCTTGTATTTAATTTCTCCTAAAGTTCAAAGAATCTCACTCTCAAATTTCTCCATACAAAAAATTATATAAACCTTGGTTGCATAGGTTCATACTTTATATACTAGCCTGGAATACTATAGGTTGGAGGAAATCGGAGGACTGATGATAATTTAACATGTGCATTAGAAATCATCATATTTCTGAATGATGTCTTGATATGTATGACATGATTTTTCAGGTATGAGGCGAGATGTTGACACGTTAATCTTTCTTGATGTGAGAAAAGCTCTGGAAGGTACTCCACTAAACATAGTTCACAACAGACATGATATGGTTTTATATTGCACTTGCTGATATTCTTCCCTGTACTCAGAGGGAATGAAACTTTACGTATCCGACAACAAGGTGATTTTAACCGAGGGTTTTGATGGAGTGGTGCCCGTAAAGTACTTCCAGAAGATAGAATCATGGCCTCAGAGACGGCCCATACCTTTTTAGATAGCAACGGGTATTCCAATTGAAATTCTCTTCCAAAAGGTAAAAGGTGATGTTTATGCACACTTGGACGATCTCCGCTTCCTTGTACAAAACGTCACAGAGAGGGTGTGTTTATCTGCGAGGAGGGTGTGTTATATATTCTTTGGTCCTATGTATTAAATACTAAAGTAGTATATCACCGTCTCTATCTTGGAGAAAGAGAATTTGAGTCATGGGTGTTTTCTTTTATTTTGCTTCTTTGGAGGAACTATTGATTTTGAACGATGGGATCTTCAACAAGATCCAAGAAACCTTCCTGATGGAGTGCGAGCATATTATCTCAGTAGCATCTTGTTATTTTGGTGTTTGTTTACCTGATAAAGTATCTGAATTTTCTGTTTACACCAACCAACCACTAATACACACACATACATTCTTATAGAAAATGCCTAGTACTTTGTCAAGTGTAGTAATATTACATCCTTGCAAAGAAATATCTTCATGGTCGAAAATGATTTCTTCTTCCAAAAGACTGCAATCAAATATATTCACAAAGATTCGCCATAAACAGTATCCCTAATCTGACAACATCATTGGTGCAGGAAACAGAAAACCAAACGGCTGAAACATGAAGAAATTATCAAACAAAATGGTAATGTAAGTGTAAAAATCGCCTTACATTGTAATGTACCACTACCAAGAAATGGGACAAAAATAAACAATACCTAAACCAGGCAGGGACTGTATCATATTAGCAGAAATATTCTGTTGAGTTCAAAGATTTTTCTACATTCAGAAACAAGGATGTACTAAGCTAGAAGAAACTGAACTAGCTAAGAAGAATTGGGAAGCACTGAGCACTAGACGAAAATAGCACAAGACGCTTACAGTTTTTATACTTTTTACAGAAAATAAAGCCAAAAAGAAGCATACATCATATTACCAGTAGCATGAAGATGACCACAAACCTAATATGCATACATAATTGAAATGGTCCCTTTCTTTGATTATGCCACAATTAAGTTGTGATTCCCTTTCTCAACCTATGACTGTAAGCTTTCCAACTAACTCTAAAGAGCATGATAATTGAAGTAAGCTGTGACTAAGACCTATGGCAGCAATAGTAACAAAATTCTACACATATCTTTCTCATAACACAATGACTTCATATAAATCCACAAGTCGGGTCTATCAGTTCATAAAAAGGACCATCCACCCCATAAATGCATATGAAATCAAATAAACAAGAAACAATGTTCTTAAATCAAGATAGGTTTATGAACAACTTCCCTACCAAATCACGACCCCACAAACCTCGTGTAGCCTCTCAGAAAAAGAATGAAGATCGGTTATCAGAGTTGGGCACTCCCGTGTCCAAATTGTAGCTGAAAGAGTATATAAAACGCAGAGCACCAAAAATATAATTGATTAACAGATGTGTATCATCTTATCACATGCCTAACAAGAGCAAAGCAATGCAATAACACTGCAGTGATAAGAGGGCAATGAACTTGGTTAAACCAAATATCAATGTGGACTTCACAGCAAGAATAACATGCAGCTGATGAAGTCCAAGTTTATATAAGAAATTTATGTGGAAGGTTTAGCAGCCATACTATTCTCTGCTATTTATTTGAATTGGATCCAAATGATACATGT
>JAYDZE010575023.1:0-11578 GCA_034509125.1 Monilaria moniliformis
TATTTTGCCATGGGACAATTGCAAAAATTGTTAAAGTTATGATATAATCGGCTGATTTTGAAACTTGCGGGATTGACAAGAATTTGACCAAAATTAGTGGTTTTTCCGGCAATTTGCCCTTTTATAAATGAGTTGAAAAAGTCAAGTTCACTATAAGAAATATTTTGAATTCTAAAACATTTTGAATTCTAAAACATGCTTTAAAATGATTACAAATGTGTTTGTATTTCATTTTAATTTTACAAATTTTAAATTAGATATTTTAATATATCAAGATCCATCATAATTTATTTTTATATATTAAATTATTCAGCAATTCGAGATTAATCAAACATCATTCTTAGCTAATGTCAATTTTTTATTTTTTTATACAAATAGTATTTAATTGTGTCTGAATTTTACTATATATTGTAAAATTCCTCTAATTAAATATTCTACGTTCTATAAATATGAGTAATTTTTTTCATTAACCATTAGAGAGATCATGCGTTACCCATTAATTTAATCGTTAAGTTTTAGCTTGATAAGTCCGTTGGGCTAGCCCCCAAACCCGAATGTTTAGGGTTAGGATTGGAAATTTCTAACCCGATAAAATTCCAACCTGATTAGCATGCACTCAATTAGCCCGCAATCCGAATATGGCTAACCCGAAACCCGATTGACTGACCCAATTGAAATTTAAACTCTTTACAATTTGAAATGTTTAAACTAAAGTTAGTAATTTGAAAGGATAGTAAGTATATTTCCAAACTCTGCTTTATTCTAGATAGCTAAGGCCATCCACATTCCAGCTAGACGTCTACTATAATTTCAAATCTTATCATAAACACCAAAAACCAACCACAAAAATTCAGTCGGACTTCTACTATTCATGATCCTCCCATTTATTTTTTCAATTAATCAATTTTTTTTAATTAATGTTCAGTTTCACATATTTATTTAAATTGGGATATTTTTTAAATTAAAATAAATTATTAAAATTTCAAAAATTACATAACTGAAATTAAAAAAATATTTTTTAAATAAAATAAAAAGCACAACGTCCGGCTATTTAAGAAATTAAAATTAAAAGAAAAAGAAAAAGGTGCAACAATTATAAATTTGGAATTAATGCAGACGAGCGCGATTCAATTTCTTCTATAAATACTACATTTCCATCTCCAAAACTCATGCTTTACGGAATCAATTCCAATTCCAGTTCATTCGACGAAAATGATGCAATAATGTATTTGATAGTGGAGGTCAACGACGCGGTGCAAGAGTACTGACAAAGAACGACTGCAGTACTCACGCTGAGGCCTCGTGTTCCAAGGACACAGGTGAACAAGAGGATGAAAATGTCGCTCAACGCTTCGTCAATGATTATTTCTTCGACGAGCCACGACGGGTGCAATTGTGTTTCGACGTTAATTCTATATGCACTCGTCATTGTTCATGCGCATAACTAACACGTTAGCAGAACGTAGTAAGTATTTTCAGCAGCGCCCCAACGGTCTTGGAAGCGAGGGACTCTCGACGTTGTAGAACTGCACAGCGACGATGCGGCAACTCGAGTACGTTGGCGCTCCGAATCAATTCCACGAGTACCTCCACGTCGCCGGCACAACGAGGTGCGAGTTCCTCAAACAATATTATCGCGTGGTTATCGAAGCCTTGCATGATACATATTTGAGAATACTGACGGCGCAAGACGACCAACAATTGATGAATATGCAAGAGAGACATCATGACTTTCCCGGAATGTTAGAAAATATCAATTGTATCCAATGGCAATGAAAAATATGTCATATGGCATGGAGAGACGCCTACACCAGCGGATATAAGGGCACACATCTGACGATCATCCTTGAGGCAGTTCTTGACCAACGTTTATGGACCTGACATGCATTCTTTAGCGTGCCCGGGTCGAACAATGACATCAACTTCTGAACCAATCACCTATCTTCAATGATTTGGGCGCTGGTAGGGCACCAGCTATCAAATTCATGGCCAATCGCAGACTCTATGATATGAGCTAATACTTGGGCCGATGACATCTATCTAAAGTGGCCAGTGTTCGTAAAAAGGGTTACATGCTCGACTGACCCAAAGAGAGCATTGTTTGCTCAAAGGCAGAAGGCGGCACGAAAGAACGTTGAACACATTTTTGGTGTATTCCAAGCACGTTGGACGATCATTAAAGGACTATCGCGTGTGTGGTACCAATCATGCATCGCCGACATCATGTATGCACGAATTATCTTGCATAATATAATAATCGAGGATGAATGAGAAAATTCAACTAGTTGGGTAGATGATGAAGTCGAATCTAGCTCGGCAATCGGCAGTGACAACCCATCTCAAGGTGCACCGCCTCACTTCCGAGAATTTCGAAGTTGACAGGCTTCTCTTCACGAACAACGAACTCACGACCGACTCCAACAAGATCTCATCGAATAAATTTGGGTATGCTCCAACTAATTTCGACTATAAAATTTAATTTATCTTTAATTATACAGTTTAAGGAATTTAAATTATGTAATGTTTTATATTTAAATTATGTAATTTTAAAAATTATAATTAAGTAAGTTAAGAATTTTTAATTATTTATTTTCAATTTATAATTATGCAATTTAAATAAATATATGAAATTGGAGATTTATAAAAAATTATAAATTTAAAAATATAATTATGGCTGAAATTTTTGTAATTAAATTGTTGGTGTTGGGGCTAAAATTGAAATGTTAATGTCGTAAGTGAAAATTAAAATTACGGCTACAAATTTGGGGCCGAGTCGTGGCCTTATACACTAGTTTTTTTGTATTATATCATTTTGGACGTGACAAGTGTGGATAAATATAGTATAAGAAAATCCTGATTAATAGCGAGTGAACAACAGCTATCCCTCTCTCCGGCGTGGTTGGTTTCTCTCGCGCTATGTATTAAAACACCAATGCAGCCGAAAAATTCAAGGAAAATACGAAATTGAGCATTCTCTTGCGGTGGAGATACACTCAGCAATTAAACTAGAGGAGAAGAAGACGTAGATGCTCCGTAACCCCTCGCCTCCCTCTAAAAACAAAGTTAGAAAGACGCAAGAGAGAGAGAGAGAAAAGAAGAAAAAAAAACGAATCAAACCCCAAGTTTGACCGACCCCCTCCCCCCCCATCATAGTGAACAACACAAAAGGCAGCCCATTTCATCAAAAAATCTTCCTCCCACTTCTTCTTTCTCTGTGAACTGTGAACACAAATTGATATTTGATACACTGTTTGTTTATTCCATCTGGAAAAATGAAGAGCGAAAATGCGTGTGTGGATATTTTAGAATATTAATGGAGTTCACAATTTGTCTGTGATAGCCGACAATTCTGAACATCGTACCCAAAAGCCAAGAAACACTGGCGAAACTACTTTTTATCTAACCCATCTCTCCTACTACTACTCTGCTGCTACCGTTGTTGGTCTTTGCTCGCGAGCAGCCTTAATTTGGATATAGCTGCCCTCATTTTACTCTCTCTCCCCCACTCTCACTCTGTATCTCTTAATTCTTCAAAGGACAGGGGGAGAGTTCTGAAATAAACACCTGGTCCTCTTTCTATCTACCTAGGTGCTGTGCTGACCAAAAGGTATGATTTTGGCTTTTCCAATTTACTTGTTTTGTTTTGTTTTCTTCTTCTTCTTCCTCTGTTCAATCAGATTTTCATATTTTGATTTCATTTATTTATGCAGATGTGAGTAATACAGAAAGAAAGGAGTGTGGGAGTATAATTAATTATATGCAGAGAAAAGTTGGAGAGAAATAATTTATGATGATGAACAACAAACACCACGAAATACTATCTCTGTCATCGATCAAAGAAGCTGCTTTTCTCGTGATTCTATTGATGGGATTCTACCTCATTGGATTAAATGCTAGAAGCTTGGCTTCAAAACCAGAAACTAGCAACAATGGCGGTGAGGTCGGCATCTTGTTATCCTTCAAGCAATCTTCAATCCAAAGTGATCCGAGAGGCTTCTTGGCCAACTGGTCGCCATCTTCTTCTAGCCCGTGCTCGTGGAGCGGCGTCTCCTGCTCCGACGACGGCAGGGTCTACCGTCTCGACTTCACCAATGCAGGCCTAATCGGCCGCCTCCACATCTCCGACCTCACGCCTCTCCTCGCCCTCACCACTCTTCTCTTCAGCGGCAATTCCTTCGACGGAAATCTCTCCTCCACCGCAAATTCCTGCAGCTTGGAGTCGCTCGACCTCTCTGTCAACGCCTTCTCGGAGCCGCTGGCGGCGGATTCTCTGCTGAGCTCTTGCAGTAAGCTTACCTTTTTGAATCTCTCTCATAACTCAATCCCTAGCGCCAACCTCAAGCTCGGACCTTCTCTCTCTAAACTCGACCTCTCCGCAAACAAGATTACCGATTTAGGCCTATTGACTTGGCTGCTTTCCACCTGCCCAAACTTGAATCTGCTGAATTTCTCGAGCAATAAACTCGCTGGAAAGCTCGAGACCTCTCTGCCGTCGTGCAAGAGCCTCGAGGTTTTGGATCTCTCCAACAACCGTTTGGAGGGGGAATTGCCGTCTGCCTTGATAAAAAACTCGCTGTCATTGAAAATCCTTGATCTCTCGAGCAATAACTTCACCAGCAATCTCTTCAATTTGGATTTTAGGTCAATTACAAATCTCACCATACTCAATCTCTCTCACAACAGCTTCTCCGCCACCGGATTTCCGGCGAGCCTAGCTTACTGCCAGAGCCTCCAGACTCTGGATTTGAGCCACAACATTATCAAGCTGAGGATTCCTGGAGACTTGCTTGCGAAGATGATGAATTTGAAGCAGCTGGTTTTAGCCAACAATGGATTCTTCGGTGAGATTCCGGTACAGCTGGGGGAAATTTGCAGGTCATTGGAGGTTCTTGATCTTTCTGGAAATCAGTTAACCGGAGAGATTCCTTCAAGTTTCGCGTCGTGTTCGTTGCTCAATACTCTGAAACTCAGCAGCAATCACCTCTCGGGGAGCTTTCTCGATACTGTGGTGAGCTCCATTACAAGCCTCAAGTATCTGTCCGTGGCGTTCAACAACATCTCCGGCGCAGTGCCACCCTCGCTCACCAACTGCACTCGGCTTCAGGTTTTAGACCTCAGTTCTAATAATTTTACAGGAAATGTGCCCTCTGAGTTGTGCTCCGGCGATTCTGCTATCGAGAAACTATTGCTGGCGAACAATTATCTTTCTGGAGCAGTGCCGTCGGAGCTTGGACTCTGCAAGAATTTGAGGAGCATAGATCTCAGCTTTAACGACATGAGCGGTTCGCTACCGCCGGAAATGTGGACGCTACCGGCGCTGTCAGACGTGGTGATGTGGGCGAACAATCTGAGCGGCCAAATCCCGGAAGGCATTTGCATCAACGGTGGGAATCTCCAGACTCTGATCCTCAACAACAATTTCATAACCGGAACTCTGCCAAAGTCTATCGTCAACTGCACCAATCTCATTTGGGTGTCATTGTCCAGCAACCGCCTCTCCGGCGAAATCCCTCAAGACATAGGCAACTTAGTCAACCTCGCCATTCTTCAGCTCGGGAACAATTCCCTGAGCGGACCAATTCCACCGGGAATCGGCAACTGCCGGAGCCTCATATGGCTCGATTTGAACAGCAACGAGCTGCGGGGGGGCCTGCCCCCAGAGCTTGCCGCACAGACTGGTCTCATAGTCCCCGGAGTTGTTTCTGGGAAGCAGTTCGCATTCGTCAGAAACGAAGGCGGCACAGAATGTCGTGGCGCCGGCGGATTAGTCGAATTCGAAGGGATTCGTCCCGATAGGCTTGCAAATTTTCCGATGGTGCACGCGTGTCCATCGACAAGGATTTATTCCGGCATGACGGTTTACACATTCACCGGCAATGGCAGCATGATCTACCTCGATCTCTCCTACAATCAACTCTCGGGTACCATTCCTGCCAGCTTAGGCTCCATGACTTATCTGCAGGTTCTGAATTTGGGGCACAACAGTTTAACCGGTGAGATACCCTTCAGTGTTGGAGGCTTAAAGAGTGCTGGTGTTCTTGATCTCTCTCACAACAAGCTTCAAGGATTCATCCCAGGATCACTAGGGGGTCTATCCTTCCTCAGCGATCTTGATGTTTCAAATAACAATTTGTCCGGTCTCATTCCTTCCGGGGGCCAGCTCACTACATTTCCAGCGTCAAGATATGAAAACAACTCCGGCCTCTGCGGGGTTCCGCTACCGCCTTGTGGCTCGGGGAACGGGCGTCGCGCGTCCCACTCCTCTGCGCGAGGGAAAAGGCAGAGCATGGCCGTGGGGATGGTGATCGGGATCATGACCTCTGTCACGTGTATAATGCTGCTTCTCTACGCTTTGTACAGAGCAAAGAGGAATCAGATAATGGAGGAGAAGAGAGAAAAGTACATCGACAGCCTCCCCACCTCCGGCAGCAGCAGCTGGAAGCTTTCCAGTGTGCCGGAGCCGCTTAGCATAAACGTGGCCACGTTCGAGAAGCCGCTGAAGAAGCTGACGTTCGCGCATTTGCTCGAGGCCACCAATGGGTTCAGCGCCGAGAGCCTGATCGGGTCGGGCGGATTCGGGGACGTGTACAAGGCGCAGCTGAGGGACGGCAGCGTCGTGGCGATAAAGAAACTGATCCACGTGACAGGACAGGGCGACAGGGAGTTCATGGCGGAGATGGAAACAATAGGCAAAATCAAGCACAGGAATCTGGTGCCCTTGCTGGGGTACTGCAGGGTAGGGGAGGAGAGGCTGCTGGTGTACGAATACATGAAATGGGGGAGCCTGGAGGCGGTGGTGCACGACAAGGAGAAGATTGGGCTGGACTGGGCGGCAAGGAAGAAAATTGCGGTGGGATCGGCGAGGGGGCTGGCGTTCCTCCACCACAGTTGCATCCCTCACATTATCCACCGCGACATGAAGTCCAGCAATGTCCTGTTAGACGACAACTTGGAGGCGAGGGTGTCAGATTTCGGGATGGCGAGGCTGGTGAACGCCCTCGACACGCACCTGAGCGTGAGCACGCTAGCGGGTACCCCGGGGTACGTGCCCCCAGAGTACTACCAGAGCTTCAGGTGCACCACCAAGGGGGACGTGTACAGCTATGGGGTGGTGCTGCTGGAGCTGCTGTCGGGGAAGAGGCCGATCGACACGGCAGAGTTCGGTGACGACAACAACCTTGTGGGGTGGGCGAAGCAGAAACACAAGGAGAGGAGGAGCGATGAGATATTGGATCCGCAGCTGGTGACGACTCTGTCGGGCGATGCGGAACTCTACCATTATCTGCAGATCGCGTTCGAGTGCCTCGACGACAAGCCGTATCGGAGGCCGACCATGATTCAGGTGATGGCCAAGTTTAAGGAGCTGCAGCCCGATTCCGAGACGGACATTCTTGATGGCATCTCCTTGAAGAATTCGGTCATTCATGAATCGCAGGAGAGGGAGCCTTACCTATAAATTCCTTACCCTTCTGTATATAACACAAGTCATACGTCTCATCATCTTTCATTACTTCTTTTTTACCATTTTGCTTCTTTCTCCTATCCCAAATTTTGTCCATTAATCATATCATTATTGTTCTTATCAAGCTTTTCTTGGAATTCAATGCATTTTTCCCTGATCAACACTGGAAGATTATCTGGTTTTTAGAATATATTAGCAAAATGGTTAGGGCCAAATGCGTTCCTACTTCTAATAGGCTAGGCTAGGCTAGGAACTATATGTAAGTCATTCTCGACGAGTCCATTACAAGTGATTTATGATGGTTTAAATGAAATCATTTTTTATGTAAAAACTATAAACTATTTTCAGCTAATCGATCTTCAAAATCTATGAATGATGCATCTATATTGTTGGATAAATGCAAACCTGATTTCGAATTCAGGAAGGAACGAAAATTTTATTTTCTTCAGTGCAGTTAGTTCACTACAAATACTATCACTTTCACCTTTTCACAAAAGTGGTTCTATTTTATCTCACTCCATATATATATGTGTACGTGTAAATTACATTACTACACTATTTATTGGACATTAAAATAAACAATAGTGCTATCGAATCAACATTTTCGAGTCACTTCAATAATAATTAATAGATGTATGGAATAAATTTTCACTAAAAAAATATTAATGAAGGACGAAAGTTTGAAGTTTTGAATAGCTCGTTCGGCCAAGAACTGATTGGGCCAAGAATAAGTTAGTTGGGACCCTCGAAATTTAGAACCCTATATTGAGTAAAAGGCTAAAAGCAAAGCAATGCCAGTTTTTAAATTACGCAATTTGACTGCAAATTAAACTTTACGACCACCTTAACGTACCTTTATTTGGCATCCCATTGATTGCGGAAAAGTAGGAAAGATTCTTGTTATCTTTCTAAGCTTTTTCACATGTAGTAATTAATATATGCTATAATAGGCAAATTATTATTTATTCACAGTTTCATTTTTACTATTGAGATGGCACTGTTCATCAAATCTGAATCTAATATAGAGAGAGTTTCGTATTGAGACACCCGAGTCGTGCATACTTACAACTCTTTTATGTATACTTGTTGTAAATTAAAATAAGAATAAAAAGTTAATATGTTATAATAAGATATGTGTCACGCACAATAATTTGAAAATATACAAAAAATCATATGATCCAACATGTTCCCTCATCTAATAGACCGCTTACGTTGATTAAGGTCTTAATTACTCGTTGATTCCTCAAATAAACTTCTAGTGCTTTGCGAATAAATAAATCTTTTTGACCAGGTCTTTTAACTTTTCTTTTACATTTTTATTTATATTTCTTGTTTTGTGGTCCCTGATGTTACGTCGAAATTGGGAGATCATCTCGCCATCTTGCTACAAGTTAGAACTACTCGGCAAAAGATCCTTCTTGATAATATATTTTCAAACTAATAAGTTCTAACGATTATTTGTCCTAACCAAATTTAGGTTTCGTCCCTGTTCTCCTTTTCAGTGAGAGAGAGAGATAGACCAAGGAGATTCAAGAATCTTGTTCCTCTTCATCATCATCGATAAATATTGAACGTGAATTCATACAACAAAATGTTACTAATTTTTCAGTCCGTAAAAAATTTGTTATTCAATCTATAGAACTAAGGGCTTAATCAAGGACGACATAATGAGGCTTTATCGTGTCCTGGTGACGGTTTGAGCATTTTATTTTATTTTTTATACTTTATCAGTTCTTTAAAACATTGCACATTTTACCATACTAATCTGTTCCTTTAAAATATTATCCATTCCATTTTCGGTAACTACACTACTGACCACCACTAATCTTATATTTTATCATCACTATATCAACATATTTATATAAAAAATTAAACATGGTCCACACAATTATTAAATATTTGCAATTATATATAATTTCCTATAATAAATATATGGGCCACTCTTTCCACTCATCAGCACATTTACCTAACATTTATTGAAATCTATGTCAAATTTTTTTTGGCAATGTTTTAAGGAACGTAGGGAATAATATATAAGTTCAATTTTTTATTCCTTCCCTGTTTTTTAAATACATAAATAATACCTCACATGTTTGAGAATTTAAACTTATTCGTAAATACATAAATATAAGTTCATCCGTCTATTCTTGACTCTTAAATCCTATCACCATCTCAAACCATGAAAATTTGAAAGTTTGGGTAGTTTCAGTCAAATTTGATTGCAAAAAATTGAAACTTTAGATATTTATTCCAACATTTTCTAAAGTGAAGTCGGAATTATAAATTAAGACAACGGTAGTGATTTTGACGGCAATTATCTCCGCATAAAATTATTTGAATATTTAGTACAACAATGCACCAACATATGAAGATGATAGTGAATAAAATAATGAAAATTCAAACATATTAACAAAACGATAATATTATTTAGTTGATGGTATAAAATAATACTGTAATAACAATTACTGAACCTGGATATTCAAACGTAGAAGAATCTACAGGATTTATGGTAAATTGACTCTTAGTTTTGAGTTTATTTTAAGTTATTATGATTTAGATCACGACACGATTGGGATCTATGCTGACACGAACACTAAATATCTCGTTAAAAAACTCCAAATATATAAACTTCATACAGAATTAATAAAATATATAATAATTAATGATTTTGTCTACAAAAAAAAGAACCTGACAACAAAATTTCGATGTTCTTATACTGTTAACATTATAAATGACGCCGACACGGTTGACCTAAAATTTAACATTTGACACTAATTTATTATTATAAAAAATGTGTGCTGAAAAACATAAATATGTCAAAATGTATTTAAGGTAAAGTAAACGTAAAGAAAATAGTGTCGCAGACCATATATATATATATATATATATAAAGTTATTAATTACACTATTCATTCATTAGGTGCTCTAAGTGTATCAATAATTGCATAGTTGAATATAAATTTGCTGATAAGATGAGTAAATTAATCATAACTTCATAAGGACACAAATGATTTCACTTTTTTATTTATTTATTTATTTATTTATTTATCGTAGCCGATAATTTCTTGAATTGATGGTCTTGTTTCGATTCAACTGAAAATGTTCTTCATATATCTTGTTATCACAATTGTACATTAATTTAAGAAAATAGTTAATCACTCTAGTTTTACATTAGTCTACTTTTAATTACGAACGCATACTCGACTTTCCATAATGATAAAGTTTCAAAACTTGTCCATAAACAAATGTTATTTCCAAATCTTGTATTGGACAAGAGGAAAAAGTTGTTCATTCATACATAGCTCGATCCTTCAATTGCGACAAATTTTATTAAGTAGAGCTTGCAACACATCATTGCATCCACCCACTTTATCTTTCATCATCATCTATCCTGGAAATTCCATATAAATGAGAATATAGTTGTAAAATTAAAAGTTAACAAACCCTTGAGGTTGGGTAATGAAGGTTCATTAACTGATAAACATGTGAAACATTCACAATAAAAGATATTTCGTATAATATATTTCATCTACCTAAATGATATTAACAAAGTTCGAAGTAAGTTGTAAGATTCAGTCTTCTAAATAGACAAGAATGATCTGTTTTGAAATTTAGCTCTTCATCGTTAAAAATATAAAATCAAAATAATCTTTCTAATTTATGACACACTTGACACTACAGTAAACAATAACCAAATGCTTAAGTAACAAAATAATATGCAAAGCTCAAATGAAGTGTATATTACCTCATTATATCAAGTTTCTCATCGGAGAATGGAAAATTACAACTTCGCATACAAGCGAAAGACGTATTGTTATATTTTCGTTGACGTACTAGATTATTTTACTAGAAAACTTAACACCAATTATTTTACTAAAATTAATCTCTCTATCAAACAAATAACAATACTAATTACACCTGAAAATACATATATATAACTAATTATTTTTAAATTTTCACCTTCATTGTCCCCCCTCCTCAATCCGCCAGTACACTTTGCATGTATGCGGCAGGATCGACCACACTCGATCCGATCTGGTGTAGGAAAATTTGGGAGGAATATAACAATGAAACAAACAATCGAAGAACGGATACTCTGAAAGTCGTGTGATACAC
>JAYDZE010575034.1:0-11574 GCA_034509125.1 Monilaria moniliformis
TATTTATAGACTTTATAAAAAATATTTTATACAATTTTAACATCCATAATAGAGAGCATCGGTTTTGGTTTTTCCTTATATTATTGATTTTTTATTTTTTTAATCTATTCACAATTTATATAATTTTCAATTACATAATTAAAATACAAATTTTGTTAAAATAAAAAAATATAATTAAAATTCTAAAATTATATTATTCATACATAAAAAATTTGCATAATTTAACTTTTAAAATTATATTATTGAAAATAGAAAAATTACATAATTTAAATTCTAAAATTATGTTATTGAAAGCTAGAAATTACGTAATTTAAAATCTGAATCATTCGTCAAGTGGACCGAAGCGGCTCTAGATGTGTTCAATTAAATCTGCTTGTAGTTAGTTGTGCAATTCTTTATCGCAGATTGACTCACAACGAACTTGGAATATGTGAAATGATTGGGGCGTACATTGAGTTGGTGATTTTGTAACGGTTGAAGTGCCAGTCATATCTTCGTCCTCCCAATTAGGCGCTTCCTCGACTTCGTCCTCGATGATCATGTTGTGCAAAATAATACACGTGTACATGATGTCGACTAACACGTATTTCAACCACATAGGGCTCGAAGCTTTCAATATCTGAACTGTGCTTGGAGAATGCCAAATGCTAATTCGACGTCCTTTCGCACAGCCTCCTGTTTCTAGGCGAAACGAGTTCTTTTTGGCCCAATAGGATAAGAAATGCTCTTCATGGAGGTTGATCATATCGGACAGATGCCGTCGGCGAGATAATAACCTATATCGTAACGATGACCATTGGTGGTAAATTGTATCGCCGACACCCTACCATGTAAGTACTCATCGAATTGATCAACATATCCGCCAGTCGCGAGTTGTCAGATGATCAATATGCGTTTCTGAAGTGTCGACAACCCTTGACGTCCGATGTTGTCCGACAGCTGTTGGAAGAACTCTTTACGCGCCACCAACGTATTTGCTATGTGCATGAATAAAGATTTTCACATACAAAATTATCGATGTAATGCGCTTGGTCCCCATCGCGGATTCTCCGAAAAATAATTTGCGACGAGGCGTCACTGACCTATTCTCGTTGCCAATGCACGTACGTCCTTCGTCGGGGTTGACCGACCTATGCCATTTTCTCTAAACCACGAATGGCAAGCACCCCCGCGTTGCGAGTGATACGTAGAAGGTTGTAGGTCGAATATGGATCTTCGGAAACATTGTCGGTGCTGTGAGGATCCACATTGTAGAGAGAAGTTGAAAGAAAAATTTCTTTAATTTTAGAGAGAAATTAGAGAAGATTTGGAAAATAAATGAATTTGTGGTGTGTAAATGAGATGAAGAGGTGTATATTCATATAGATTTCAAAAGAAAAAAAAAAGAAAAATGAAAAAGGCGGATGGGAACGACTAGTTTAATATTTTTTTAAAATAGTAGCCAACGACTAGTTTAATAAAAAAAATAAAAAAACATATATTTATTAATATTCACAGAAATTTTAAGAAAAATTAAAAAACATTTAAAACTAGGCGTGTGACGCAGTCACGCTCTCATTGGTCGAGCGACGCGAATATGTCTCATGGGCGCGTGGCGGCAAATAAGAGAGCCTCGGCTGCGGCTCGAGCCTCAGGCTCGCGTCTGTAGCGGCGGTATGCCGTCGGCCTTGGCGGGTGACACGTCTTGTGAGCCGCTGATGCGGATGCACTTAAATAAGATAGTATGTATGTACTAGTAGAATTGTAAGAGTCTAAATTGCACGCCAGAAAAGTTAGATTATTAAAGGTGAAGGAAATGCCCCTCACATTCTTCAATAACTCGAGCAAAAAGGTCATTATGTATATAAAAAATGGAGAAGATCCAGGATTCATTCAAATATACGGAGCTTCAAATTCGTAGCCGTTTCCCTTAGTAAAAATCAAGTGTTAAGTAACTCAATATCCTCTGATGATGAATTTAATGTCAAACCAAGGCAACAGTCGACTATTTCTCTCTCCTAAGTGTTATGTAAATTAGAACATGAATGAACTTGCAAAAAGCAAAACCACATTCAATAAAAATAACGTACCACATCAACTATCAAGACGATCATAGAAACACAGGCAATAAAAACGCAATTAGGGTCTACATCTATGTTGCTCACATGGAAGGTAAGCTGCCCAGCTTCACTACGTACTTGCAAATTCTTTCACCAAGTCGCTTGCTTTTCTCCCGTACATTTTCCCTCAAACATGATAGCTACAGCCTATAGAAATTCCTTCCAAAACAAACTCCTTAGATCAGTACAGGAACAAATAAGGGCAAGTGAATTGAGAAGGAGGAATCTGAGGGAAGAATAGGGACAAACTGCAGCGAGAGAGAGAATGATTGGCTGATGGAGGGATAAACAATTTTATGCGCTTAAAATGTAAATGGGCTTGGCTGCTATCTTCAATCTAAGCACTGCACATTTAAAGGGAGCGGGCTAATCAATGTAAGAGGTGTTTTATTTTACAATTCCAAATTTCTAATTACTCTTTGAAGCTTAGAGAAGATGTCTTGAAGACATGGTCCTAACTTAGTCTGAACTTAATAAAATATGCAAAATTGTGTAATTGTAGGCCACCCTGTTAGTATGCTTAACTACAATGTGCCCATCAATATCTAAAGGCAAATGGCCTAAAATACTTGATCATAATAGCGTTGGACTTTACTATATTTAAATCGCCTAAGGCAAAGGACACATATACAGCATTGTTTTTTAGAAGCTTCTTGGTAGTACTGAAGCATTAACGTCTATTTTGGGATTGAATGATTTCGATTGATTTTTGTGTTGATTAGTGTATCCGAAGGTGAAGGTGAAGGTGCGGGAAGAGATTGATCAATATGATTACGGGAGAAGTTCTCTGCAGTCCTTGAAGGCGTTTGAATGGCTCTCTTTGGATCATTATTCTTCTGGTATTACTTTTCCCCTCTTCTTTTTAATCTGCAACTGAATATTTTATATATTGGTTTTCGTTGGCATTGAGCACTTAATTTTGCTTTAAAATTGTTAATTTGTTTTATGGTTAAGAGATGGAGATTTTCTGAAGGAGGATTATGTAGTGATTGAAAACCAGTTAATAAAACATGGCATGTGATTTTGATTTTGTGTTGTTGCTCACAGCTCTAGGATAGTTAACTCTACCAAATCGTGTAAGGCTTGAAAAAGGCTTTGTTCTAAAGCTAAAAGTGAGGCTTTTTAGAGAGTATAATTTAGAAATTTCTGATGACAAATGTTAGTTATGGAGATGACAATTTGGAGATTGCACAATATATGTATTTTGTGAAATATGTATTCTGAGGGAGATAGCTAACATTCCCTTTGATAATAATTCACTATTACTTTGGCAAACGTGGTCCCAAGAATTCAATAAACTTGCCTCAGAATGAGAAAACATATCATCTACTGATTTAGTCCTCATTCTGAAAGCTTTTCTCATTCATATTTGTATAAGGTTTCTTATGAGACGATATGCAGCTTTCTGACCATCAAGCATATTGTGTAGATGATTCTCCAGTATCAGTTGTAAGGATTCCTGGTTCAGATTTCCCAAAATCACCAACTCCTGGCTTTCAGGCATCCAAGGGTTCAATACTTTTCCATGGAGTATTGCACTGAATGATTTACAATGGAATCTAACACATTCTTTGATCTCAAGCACAAGAAATAAACAAAACTAAGGCACTCAGGGGTGGGAGCATCAAAAACGAACGAGCTACTTCAGCTCCACGTCGTCTATGTTGTGCAGTCTTATCAAGTCCAGGTAACTATCATATTCTGATTTTCTTTGTACCATTGGTTTCTTGCTGACAAATCACAGTTGAATGAGACTTTCAAGGATCCACACACTAGCTTCACAGTTCATGTTGTTGGAAGATATTCATATATATATATACCATTGACTACACACACACAATTCTCTCAAACATACAAGTGATCGTGCTGTTGCTGAGGATGGTTGCAGAGTTTCTTTTAGGCACTCAAAATGCACTACTCTCACGTTTAAAGAGCCATAATTCATGTCTGAACAGACACACCAGATGTAAGATCTCCACAAGATCTGGAGATGCAGAATGCGCGCCTCCACACGCGCATAACAAGCACCTAACGGCGTCCAAGAAGCATGTGCTGGTAAAAGGAAGACCAACTCAAGCAGACGAAAAACAACAAAAGAAAAAGGGATAACGAACCACGTTTATCCTGAAGATTCAGTCAGAAAACGAACCCTGGTGCATGTGCTGTTACTAATTGTGCAGAAATAGAGTGTTCTATACAAAGACAGGTTAGACACTAATCTAATCCAAGCGGCACAAAAACGAAAACAGCCCCTTTTTAACTGGCTTCGAGTAATAGCCGTTTATTTAATCTTTTTCAGTCTAAGTGTATGCTTTGATTTAGTAAAAACGCTTCAGTATTTATTTTATATATCAATGTGATATAATATATGAAATTTGACACATTTCGTGTAGCAATTTCATTACCTAAGAGTGGTTTATGCGACTCCATCATCCTCAAACATTTCCACAATTTTGAGGCTTGTTCTTCGAAATGAGGTGTTGATGCATTTTGGAAGTTTGCGAAAATGTGTTGAGCTATAACTAATGATTATTTTCTTATTTTGCTTTAGATACAAATAAAATTGACAACCCCCAATTTCATATTTTATTTTATTTTTGAATCTTTGAAAATATTAATTAATAAGTTTACACGATGAAATTGTGAAAAGCAATAAAAAAAGGGAAGAAGAATATAGAACGCACAGCCTCACTCGTACAAAACAAATACCAAAAGCAAGCTCAAAACCAGTGGTGTTTCTTTATGTTTATACTCGCGCTTTATATACAACACTTCCTGTGTGTTGTGTGTGTGCATATATAAACAAAAACCCATTAATCGCGCACACACACACACACACTATCCAACCCCTACAACACACACACAGAGCACACTTATCAGTAGTACCACAACTTCGAGCAACTGTACTGCGTGTCTGTGAGTGTGTCTTCATGGTTGAATTTGACGAAGCGGGCTAATGTGAATTGCCGAAACTGGAATGCGCCTTGGGATTGATTGCGTTTGATTTTTCATCTTATATAGATCTTGGTGATTGGGGTTTCTAGATCTGGGGTTTCTCGTTTGAATCTGGGTTTTATCTCGCGATGGCTACGGCTTATCCTCTGCCCGTCACCGCAGCCCAGGTCTTATTTCTCTCTCTAAACCCTTACGCGTATTGCTTATATGTTATCTGCTTCGGTGTCTGAGTGTTTCTGTAGCAGCTTTTGAAAGGTTTTAGAGCAGTGTATAACTGGAGGAACATGCGTCTGAATTTTAGTGCCTGTTCTTGTGAATGAATGCTGTTGGATGATGCATCTACACATTTGGCTTTATGTTTGAAATATCTCGGCGAGTTTGCTTGCTTCCGCGTTTCCGCCATATATATCTCTAGCTCCGTATTTTGCTACGGAAGTTGGTATTTATTGTTTTTCTAAGGGTAGACTGTTGGGGCCATGATTTTGGTTTATGTATGCCACAACGGTGTATTATGTAGAATTGGCTTTGATATGTAATAGGCTATTATGCATTTAAGGCTCTGTTGTACAAATGAAGATAACTTTCGTCCTTGGGTCGCTCCTTTGTGGGAATGTGTTGGTTTCAGTATCATGCAGTAGAATAAAGTACCTGGTTTAGCAAGCTGATTTTGCTCGATACAGAAAAAAAGGAATCTTTCATAATCAAGGGTTGGAGACATAGACTAATGCGATTACTTGTTGTTTGATCTACTTCTCAATTGAATGCAATTGTAATGCAGATACACAGTTATGTTGTCCATTGTATCTTTTCGTTTCTGCAAGTCTGGTTTTCACCGTGTTCCATCTATTAGTACTGTAGAAGAAACTTTCCCGAAGTAATTAAGGAAAATTCTATAGATCATATATGTGTCACTGATGGATATTTTTGGATTCTTGTCATTTTTTTTTCTTTTTTCTAGGTGGGTACTTACTTTGTTGGACAATACTATCAGATGTTACAGAATCAGCCAGATTTTGTTCATCAGTTTTACAGTGATTCCAGCACCATGCTCCGAATTGAAGGAAACACACGAGAAACTGCTAGTGCTATGCTGGTAATTTTTGTGAATCTTGTATCATGTGTGTATTACAATTTGGAGTGGTTAATTTTTTCTGTGCACTAATTGATAACTCAAAATATGATGTGTATAATCCTGATTACTTGTGATTCTGCTCTATCAATGTTAACATTCAGTTTTGGTTCTTATCTATCATCATAAGTGGATTTACTGCATAACTCTTTCTAAACCAACAATGTGTTGTCAAAATGCATTAGACATGAGCTGGTACTCTGCAGGCTTGGCCTGATTATTGACATTCCAAAGATAAAATAAAGATGCCACCACAATCTACATGACTATATATTTCTGATATGTTATGGATTCTAAATATCACAGTATTTCTGATATCTTATGGCAAGTTATAACTTCAATCTTTTAATTCTCATAGAGATTGGCACTATCCCTTTCTATAACTGTTTGTGGCTACTGGTTGAACATCTCTGCTAAGCACGTTATTATAATGCTCTAACCCAACTGGTCACATGACACAACAATTTTTTAGAATGGCTGGTGTAATATTCTTCAAGCTTTAATTTATTATTTGAAACCGAATCCATGTTAACCCTTCCTTCTCTTAAATCTTTGCAGCAAATTCATCAACTTGTCATGTCATTGAGTTATACAGGGATAGAAATCAAGACTGCACATTCTTTAGAATCTTGGAATGGTGGTGTTCTAGTGATGGTTTCAGGTTTTGTTCATTTAAAGGGTTACAATGGGAGGAAGAAGTTTGTGGAAACCTTTTTCCTATCACCTCAAGAGAAAGGGTATTTTGTTTTGAATGATATTTTCCACTACATTGACGAAGAACTAGCTCTGCAGCATCCAATTGCTTATTTACCTCAGGGCAATCTTGTTCAGAAGATCCATTCGCCAACAATAGTTCGAGAGCAAGGTTCATTTATTGAAGTTTGCCATTTTTAAAGGGTTAATCACATTTTGTGTCCTCAACTTTTAGCGTTTTTTTTTCCTGAATTTTTTTTGAACTAAGGTTTTCACTCAAAAAAATAATTTTGAGAAAAAATTTAATTTATGTCCCGCTTGACATAATGACATAATCCGATGACGAAGTGATGAGTAAGCTCGCCAATTCTAAGGTGGATTGTAGTTTCGTTGAGGTGGATTTTTTCCCAACTCACCCACTAAATGATGTTTCATAGAACAAAAAAGATTACAAATTCCACCTAATCACACTTTAATTTGCAGAACATCTCCCCCTTCTCACTCTCTTTGGCTCAAAGCAAATTAGAGGAGAGGTAGAGAAGGGATTTTTTCTTCAAATTAGAATTATTAGGTGGATTTTTTGCCATGAAACGATATCGTTTAGTGGGTGAGGTGGAAAAAAAGTCCACCTCAATTAAACTACAATCCACCTAAGAATTTGGTGAGGTCACTCATCATTCTATTGCTGTATTATGTCAAGCGGGGCAAAAATCAAACTTTTTCCAAAGTTGTGGGTTTTTGTAGTAAAAACATTAGTTGGGGGACATCTTCTAGAAACGTTGAAAGTTGGGGACGCAGAACATGATTAACCATTTATTCTGGTACACACAAATTTAAAACTACCATCAAGTAATTCACCTGATGTTAAATATTTGTATACTTATGCAGTGTCAAATTATGTGTCGGGCGGGGATATCCAGTCTAGGGAGTTCACATTGCCTGCAAAGATTGAAGAGAACAGGCCTATGAATAGCTATAACTATAAAGAGGAACATATACAGCAAATCCCAGAAACAGAAAAGATCCTTGAGGAGAACTTTGCAGTTCAGTCAAATGGCTCACTTCAGGGAACAATGAACTCAATACCTGGCCATTTCTCGCCACCTGTCGAAGAGCCTGCCATGGAGCCACAAAAGCATACATATGCTTCTATAGTATGTTATCACCTCTAAGTCTCACAATTCTTGCATTTGCTCAAATAAGTGTGAACTCATTAATCATTATATCTCTATTACTATTATTTTCTGTAGTTACAGGTTAAGGGGCAGTTTGCTCCAGCAGTGACTTCTCAACCGTCATTTAACAACCCTACTACTCCAGATTGGCAACATGGGCCTGAAATCCCTAGCCAGCCATCAGCTGCATCATCAAACCAAATCGAAAGGTCTGGAACTGAAACCTTTGATGAAACAATAGCTATGGAAGATGAAGGTGATTCTAAAATTCAAACTCATGTTTTCCTTTTATGGAAATTAAGCCTATATGGTGGTACTAGGTATTCATTTTCTTGTGACTGAACTATTTCTGTATTCCTATTTCTTCCACAGTTGAAGTCAAGTCAGTGTATGTAAGAAATGTGCCCACCACAATGTCTGCTTCTGAAATTGGGGAGGAATTTAAGAAGTTTGGAAAGCTGAGGCCAGATGGCGTAGCCATTAGAACCCGAAAGGTTTGTTTCTGCCTTGCTTGTTCCCCTTTATACTTTATCAAGTCGATATCTAAATTCTATTGCATTTTCGCAGGATATAGATGTATGCTATGCCTTTGTTGAATTTGAAGATATCTCCGGGGTGCAGAATGCAATTAAGGTTCGAATATTTGCTGTTATTCACCTCCTTCGGTTTTATGCATCGTTTGGAACTGCAGAGACCATGACCTTTTCCAGCAGTGTGCTCTTTTGAGTGCATTGAATTGATGCAAAGATTTTAATCGGATTAACCTTCACGGTACTAGTAAGCTGAAGTATAACTGTTGGATTGATGTGGACTAGATGATTCCTAGAAAGGAAACAGTTTTTACAGACATCGCAAGTAGTAATTGGCAAAAACAACATTGTTGGTTTGGATGCTCTCTTTTATCAAATTGCAGCAACATATCCAAATCTTATAGGGGTGGTTTTGCTTTTATCCTGTTGTGAAGTGAACTAGTTTGTAATCCTCTAATAACATTTATGTATATTCTCTTGTATAGTAAATAAGTTATAATCACCTTTACTTAAAAAAGAAGTTATAATCACCTTTAATTTGGTCTCTCAACTCCTAATACTAATGCAATTTGTCTTTCCAGGCCTCTGTGGTTAATATTGGTGGATACGAACTCTACATTGAAGGACGGAGACCTAACAGAAACAACTCCATCCGAGGCGGAAGTATGTATTAATTCTTTGACTGTCATATTCAGCGTATAGTGTATACACATTATCTTTCATAGTTCCTGTCTTAGTTATTTTTTATGCTTTTCCATATCAAATTATCCTTGAAACAAGTCAAGTTCATAGGAGCCAGCTATTATGTCTGACGTGCTCTTGACTGCTATTAAACCACTGAAGGCTGCCAGCTAAACAACAAAATTTTCTTCCGTTCAAGAAATCTTTTGATAGCAAGACATGATAGCGGATGTATTTTAGAATTCGAACTTATTTTCATAAGGCCATTTTAACTCAGAACTTGAATTGGACTAATGTGGAGTAAAGTCAATATCCTTGGAACATTTGGCTCATATGAATTGTTTTGAATAGGAGCAAGGGGTAGAGGCAGGATTAGCTACCAGCCAGATGGAACGAGAGGGCGGTTTGGAGGACGTGGTTTCAGCAGCAGGGTGAGCAATCAAGATGGGTTTGAGCGTCCTTACAGCAGACCGAGGGGGAACGGTTTCTATAAGCAAGCTCCTCGGCAAGAAAGACCCTATGCTACCAGCCAACAAGGATCGTCGAACGGGAAGCACTATTCAGAATGACTTGCCATTCTGCAGAAGAGGGGTTTCTGTCTTTGGACAAGTAATTTTGGAGTATTACGTTTACCGTCATAGTTTTTCATATCCTTTTTTCTTTTTAGTTTACATAATTTAAAGCATATTAATTTGATATGCTCGAACAGGATCGTGACCATATATGTCATCCGAGTCTATCCATTTGTTATTATTATTAATTTAAATTTTAATATTATTTTTTCCAGGTTACTAATGAAATGGGTATTTACTATTTAGGAACCGTAGGTTTCAGTTTTTAATTATTTAATGACTGTACTCCAGGCAGTTAGTTCATCACATATATAAAAGCCGGTTAGTTTATAGAATTACAGAAATGTCATTTGCCACTCAAAAACATCCCATCATTAACATTTTCATTTTCTTTAGAAAATTTATTATGAATATTTACAGTAATATTTTTGAGATTGATGTCGGGTGGCAGTAAGAAGGATTCCAAGAAATGGCAAATTTGATCAAATATATTCGTTTAGAAATCACAAATATGATCGAGATCCAAATCCAAATGAGAAAATTACGAAAAGAAAGAAACAAGTCGAGGAGGCATATCCTCTAGGACATCTACAACAAAATCCGCATTATCATTTAAAAAAAAAAAATAAATAAAAAATCTCAGCATCAATGATGGCATTTGCAGTCCACAACTTGATGAAGAACTCAGTATCCTTGAAATATTTAACTCTGTGCACATCCTCCGCCGGCGTCAACAGGTGATCTCAATCCTCCAAATATATAACTATATATAACTATATATATATATATATATAAAGGTGTATTTAAATCAGAACAAAATCTTATTGCATAACACAAACTAAATAATAACCGTATGATTAATAGATCTAATAACTAATAATATGACATGTGTATTTTTTTTTTATAATTAGTATATTGAATAAAGGGTAGTATAGTAAATGGTCAAACCGCAGTAATTAGGGTGAGCAATCAGTTTTCGATTCGGTTTTTTGCCCAAACCGAACCGAACCGAATTACTTGAAAAATCGAACCCGAAAAATCGAAATTCGAACTATGAAAATAGATCCGAACCGAAAAATCGAAATTTCATAAAAATATCCAAAATTTTCAAAAAACCGAAAAACATTCATCGAGCTACCCGGTCACGGAAGTCACCCGGCTGGGTTGATAGTGGCGTCCTATCCACCCGGTCATTCTTCGAGCTATCCGGCCGAGTGCTTCGCTGCACACCCTTACCCGACCGGATAGGGCTCTCGGGAATCGGCCTCGTTCCATCGGGCTGGGTTGATAGTAGTGCATAATTCTATCCGCCTGGGTGGAGGTCTCTGGAATCCGAAATCTTCTTCTTCTTTCATTCGATCGTGTGCTTTTTTTAGCACTTGTTTTATCTAGTCGGGTAAAAGTTTTCGGCACCCGTATTGGCTCAAAGTTCATTATTATCTCTTTCATTTCTTTTCGTCCTCGAGTCTCTTCCTGACAGTGAAAAACACTTGATAGAGAGTGAATATTCAATAAAAATTGTAATATTTGATTCACATGAACGACATTACAAATAATTAAGATTAAGTTGCATGCTTAAACTGAAACCATTAAAACCTTATTAAATATATCCATCGTTGATTACAAATAATTAAGATTAAGTTGCATGCTTAAACTGAAACAATTGAAACCTTATTAAATATATCCATAATATATTACATGATTGACCGGTGCTTTCGTCACCTCGTACCTAAGACGTGA
>JAYDZE010575045.1:0-11569 GCA_034509125.1 Monilaria moniliformis
ACGGTTCCGGATGCCTCGGAACCGGAACCGGCGGTTCCAAACCGGAACCGGCGGTTTCGGAACCGTGGGCATCCCTAGTGGGTTGCTTAGTGAGACGGGATGTCCAAGTTGGGGGGAAAAAGGAAGGGGCAACTCGCCACGCCCCATCCCCCGTGCCAGCCAATGAGAGGCGCGTGTTTTGTCCACTTGCTGGGCCTATGAGCGGGTGTCGACACGAGACTTATTTGATTTAATTTTTTTTAATCTTCAAAAATTCGATTTAAAAAAATCTATAGATCTGTTGGGTGCCCAACGGCTAGTGTTATAGATTTTTTTTAAAATTATCTAAACCCTTCTATAAATACTCAATTTCCACACTTTAATTTCCACACATATTTCTCTATCATCTCTCTAGTTTTCTCTTAATTTTATTGTCTTTCTTCCTTTACTCATAGCCTTCGGCAAAATGAATCTATATTGTGTTGCCTCCGACTCCGACAATTCAAAAAACGAGAATGTCAAGCAACTTATGTCGATGTCTCAAGCGGCGCCTGCAAGTTATTATTTGTAGCCTCTTCCGACGGATTCTCTCGAGGTACGACCCAGAAGGTACTGCACCAGGAATGAGGTTGCTGATGCCCAACTGATGGCAGATTATTTCTCCGACCAGCCAAGCTGGGGTGAAGATGTTTTCAGGCGTCGATTCCGCACATGGATTTATTTTTGCGCATAGCAAATACATTGGTTGTGCGCGAAGAATACTTCTAGTAGCGACCGAACGCGTTGGGACGATTAGATCATTCAACGCTTGTGAAGTGTGTGTCAGCAATCCGACAGCTGGCCACTAGCGGATGCGCCGATATGTTTGATGAATATTTGCATGTCACCGAGAGCATAGGGCGTGAATGTTTGGCGCGATTCTACAAGGCCATTCGCAATGCATTCGGCGCTGAATATTTGAGGGCGCTGACAACCTTCGACTGCTAACAATTACTTCGTCTTCACGGAGCATACCACGACTTCCCCTGACATGCTTGGCAGCATTGACTGCATGCACTGACAGTGGAAAAACTACCTAATGCCATGTAGAGCCGAATACACCAGCGGCCACAAAGGCTCTCATATGATGATTATGCTAGAAGCAGTCGCCGAGCAACACCTATAAATTTGGCATGCATTTTTTGGTGTCGCAGGTTCTCACAATGACATCAACGTGCTCAACCACTCGTACGTCTTCAACGATGTATTGCAATAGAGGGCACCGGCGGTCTAATTCACGAGCAATGGACGTCGGTACAACATGGCCTACTATCTTGCTAATGGCATCTATCCAAAGTTGCCAACGTTCGTGAAGTTATTCTTGTGTCCAACCGAGCCCAAAAAAGCTCGTTTCGTGCAAAATAAGGCCCTTAAAGACGTCGAACGAGCATTTTGCGTTCTACATGCACGGTTCGCAACCATCAAGGATCCGACGCATTCGTGGTTTAGAGAGATTATTGCCGATGTCATGTATGCGTGCTTTATAATACACAATAGTATTATCGAGGATGAATGAGTGAATGCTCCTTATTGGGCAGACAATGATAGTGTCGGCTCCTCGAGCTTTTCGACCGCAACCGATGCCCCAAATTAAGGTACGCCGCAATCATTTCGAGAATACTAAAAGCGTCGTGAGTCGTCGCATGATGCTGCCAACCACGATTTGCTCCAATACAATTTAAACGAAGAAATTTTGGCGCGCTTTGGTCCCCTTGACGATTGATTAACATTTTGACTATGTATTTTTCCCGTTTCAATACCTTTCAATAATGTGTCTGTAGAATTTTTAATTATGTTATTTTTAATTTTTAATTATGTAATTTTCAATTTTTTAATTATGTAATTTTAATATTCTAATAAAATTTGCACCTTTCATTAAATTGAAATTTTAATTTAATTACAATGTGTAATAAATATAAGATATATGAATGGTGCAAAGGAAGTGATGGTTAAGAATTGTGGATAGGTAATGCTTGCTCTGAAATTCAAGGGTGATTATAAGAGCCAACTGAGTAGAACCGGTCATAGCCGGTGCTAGAAGAAGCACGGCAGTTCTTCGTTAGTATAATTGAGTTTTTACATGCAGTCGTGACTATACATGTGCTAAAAATGCATGAAACATGATCTAGGTAGGAAGAAAAAAAAAACCCCCGTGTAGGAACAGATTTATGGGTATTATTAATAATGTAGCAAAAATGACTAGTTCCGCAAATGGGCAATTTCTGTGCACGTAATTGTGTGGCAAAAGCCTACAACAATTATCTAGTATTACTCCAGACACATAAACATATTAGTACGTATCCATACGTCTCAAGGCAGGCAGTTAGTCAGTCAAAACCCCCAAAATAGCTCAGCTCCCACTGCTATGGTATCCAAAGGGGCAATCAAAATCGTTGTATAACTCAGGAATTATCACCAGTTCCACAAACAATCTTATTCACCTGTAGTAGTCGTCATCGTCTTCGTAGTCGTCATCAGTTTCTCCACTCCAGCAAGAATCAAGCTGCTAATCGAGATCCAGGCTCTTCTTCATGGCCTCATAAACTAGATAAGTAATGCTCGCTGCTGGCACAACTTTAAGGAGATTCGGGAAAAGCCCTTTATAGAAACCTCGAATGCCCTCATGCCGATATGTTTTCCAGAATACATCTGACATCTTATTGTGTGTATTGGAGGGTTGAGCTTGCATTCTGAAATGCAACTCTAATTAGAGTAGCACCTTTGATATTTGTAGGATGGTATTTATTTCCACTGGATAAATATCAAAAAGAAAAGCCCGATGACACGTACCTTGTTCTTACAACCTGCAATGGATAGACACATGTCGCTCCAAGAGCCCCCGAGACAGTTCCACAACTTAGTTGTATAAGCGGACCAGGTTCTGCATAATATGAACGTATGTGTTCCAATAATAGTCAGTGAAGGAAAAAGAAGAAATGAACCAAGTAAACGCAAACAAAATACACCATACCACCATCTTGAAGAATATGCTTTCTGGACATATCTTTCAACGCCTCATAGGCTGCTAGGTCAATGCCAGCATAAGGTATAATTCCAAGAAGAGACGGTACCAACCCTCGGTAAAAGGCTCGGGATCCTTCCTGAACCCATATATCTCTTGATAGTTTACCCAGAGTTGGAACAGTTCCTCTGTCACAAACATAAGTTTGTAACCGAGTTTTGACAAGGTCCATTGGATAAATTGAGGTTTGGGCCACTGCACCAGCCAAACCACCTGCCAGAAGTCGTCCCGGAGTCCCGATATCACCATCATCGCCTCCGATGATGTTTTTCAACATTTCATAACTGTAAAACTTTATGGCGCTTTCAGGTGCAACCTTCAACACATTTATCCCATTACCTCGGAAAAAACCTAAAAAGCGACCTTCGTTCCATATCCTTTTTACTGCTGGACCAATGGAAGCATGTGTAGTCTGAACTTGTAAAGTCACCTTTAGACGGTCAAGAGGTGCAGTTGCAGTACGAGAAGCTGCTCCAGCAACTCCACCTGCAATCAAATATTTTGTTGCATGAACATGCCTGCTGATGCCTTCAGGAATCACTGCCTGCTCACCAATATCTACAAGATATACCCTTTCCCAATAACGATAGATGTTCTCTATGGTGGCCTCATGCGGATAGAGCAGGAGAAAATCCCTCCACTCCTCAAATGTTATGATTCCGTTATTGTCTTTATCGACATGCTCAACAAAACTAGCAAGTTCATCATCATCAAGTTCTATCCCTGCAAAAACAAACTGTCAAGACTTATAAGATGAAGTTTTGCATTCCAGAAACTCGAGCAAGGAGATAATTTCACCCAAAAGCTGCATACAAGATTAATGCATGGGCATATTGGAAAGCATGTGTAGAGTATAACATTAACCAGCGCTCTCAATACAAGAAATTAAAGACAAGTAGCGAGAGGAGTTCACAATTTTGTAAACCAACTGAAAACTGTATTGGTACTAACAGGGTACTCATTCTTGTTTTGGCTCATAGTGGTTATGATTTTCCGTTTTTGGCTATTCAATATGGTAAGAGTAATTATCCATCATCGAAAATCGAATACCAAGTATATCATTTATCTAAATATAACTACGATCTTGAAGAATTATAAGTATAACATATCTTTGCGTGGTTAAGTATGTTCTAGCTGCTATCCATGTAGATATAACCATCATTTGTGCATACTTTTTTTGTACTCTATAAAGATTTAAGTATAATTTACATTTTATTGGTAGTACAGAATGAGTGGCCAAACAACTAGATGCTTTAAGCAAATACTTAAATAAACATTCAAAACAAACTACAAAGGACATAGTACAAATAATCTACTAATAAGACATAGGAGCCAGTTTACCATAGACTTGAAAATTAGAAGAAGGATAGTGTATAATTTGCAAATTGCAAGTAACAGGAAAGGGACCCAGTACAACATTACTATACTGTAGGAGGTCAAGGAGATCCAAATTAGCAGCCCAGTTTGATCAAAGAGACTGGTAACACATCATGAAGGATACAAACCATCACATACAAAAGCAAGCATATCAATATGGATTTGCACATGATTGAGACACAACAATCTGTGTAACTTTTAGCTCTTAACTAAGTAGCATGAAAGAGAAGTAGGAAAACTGAACCCAAGATTAATGAAAATCTAACAACTTCAGTACCTAGCTTTTGGAGAAGTTTGGATGCAGACTCAACTGCAAATATACCTTACCAATATATTGCAAGAAAATTGTAATTCAATGTATTCTTACAAATCAATTTCAGGTAAGGCTGATAAAATCAAACAGATTTGACCACATAATCTGGTAGAACCTTATCCAGCTGGAAGTGAGAAAATAAAAAGGATCTCATCAGAACTTATAACAATTTACATATGTCAGCATATGCCAGTTTAAATAAATCTCTGTATGTACCATGAAGTCCAGCTTGTAAGACAGATCTCAAAAAACTCACAAGGGATATACAGTCTTTATGAATAGCTATTATTTTAGGCGAACAAAGAACACAACCACTCCATAGAAGATTAAAGTTTTTCATCATTTAAAAAATAATAATTGACAAATGACTAAGTTGTCTGCAAGGTGCTGGGCCTCAACTAATGCACAAGTCTCCTGTGGGTGGTACAAGTTTCCAAATTCTGATCTCCATGGTACCTAATATATCATATGTGACATTCTTCCATGCCTGAAATCCCCATAGCCACAAGATTAAAAAGGTGATTCAACATGCATGCAAGTGTGATGAATCCTCAAAGCTTTACAAACCAGAGATCATTTCGGTGTTTTGAAAAGTTGAACATGTAATCATAGAACTGAAATGGAGAGAAAGAAAGTGGATAAGAAACATGACCATAATCAGAAGTGAAGATTAGATATGGGTCAGTTCCAATTGAAGTCAACGCAACCATCCAAATTCTTAACAATCTACAATGTTCATAAACAAATTTGCAAAATCTAAAATAGAATTTGATTGAACTAGATACATATCTAGAGTAGAACGGACATAAGTTCTTATAATCATCCAATTCCAGCTAAGCCTGCAAACAGAGCCAACTCCATGCTAGCACCATCAGCATCATCAGATCTATGTGACCCTTTTATGCTGTGTGCTGTGGGCCCCATCCTTTTCTATTGTCTTTGTTAATGATTATTAATGGCTCTTTATATTAACCCTTCAAACTAAAAAACTTATCGAATATCCACCACACAAAAAGATGCAATAATTTTTTTTAGAGAAGAAATAAACTACCAATATTGACCATCTGTCCCTTCTTGTATATATCTGGACTAAGTTCACAAACTCAGATTCATCTCATGCAAGGTTCTTTTTAGTGCATGGATGTGCTTGAGCTTTTTTCCTCACAGCTCTGGCACGATCTGAAAATAAATGCAAGCTCCAACCAGAGCGGAAGAAAATACAAATCTGCCTTTGTTTCATTCACCTTAATTCGGAGTACAGTTCATGATAATGATTGAGAATCTGAGATTGCCAAAAGGGAAGCCACATAACAATGTCAAAACTATCCAAAATAACCAAAACCAGAATTTTAATCATATAAAACGAAATAACTAAAGTAACTTCACAATGTCAAAAAATATAATTATGACAGGTGAAAGTGCAAGCAAGTAGTAGGCATTACAAATTTACAATCCCCCGATGGATTCACTCTAGCATTAATTCTTCCGGCATGCTTTGTTGTGCCTGCTTATATAATTTATACATACTGAAATTCTACATGTATCTAAAATGCATATCAAACATAGTGAATACAACAAAAGGCATCATGCAGATCCTGCTTCCATTCAAGTTTGTCTCGAATTCAAAATTCAAGCTCTTGCCCTTTACCTTGGGATCATATTGGTTTAAACCTTATGAAGCTTTGGTGAGAAATAAACAAGAAAATTTTGCAAGCTCCAAGACAGCTACAGTTCATCAACAGTCCTATGTTGTGGCTCAGATTTCCACCAACAATAAATCAACTATATTATGGACTATCTGTCATGGGAACTTTTTAGTTAACTTTCAAAATAAAACAATCTTCAGCCCAACGTGTCAACAGACGCAATGGTCACAACATCGCAATTGATAAAAATTGCTTAAAGATAGCCCCATCCGCATTGTAGTATAGTTGCTATATCATAAATTAAACATCAGATAAATGAAATTTATGTGTTTTTGTCACAGAGAGTAAAATCTCTACAAACAAATAACCTCGTAAAATTGAGGCATATTAACCAATGTAAGAGAGCAGCGAGAAGGTCGCGATAACATACCAGCTTTGACAAGAGCATCCCAGAGCTCCTCCGGCAGAATGCAGCCGTTGTGCTCGACGTCAATCGCCTGAAAAATCCTGTACAATTCGAGCTCCTTATCATCCATATACTTCCGAAACTCATGGTAATCAACCCTCCCGTCCTGATTGGCGTCGCAGACTAACAACAGCTCCTTGGCGAACTTGTAATCCGCGGGGATTTGCATTGCGGAGAGCCCCTTCTCAATTACCGCGGAATCCAAATACCCTAAATTATTCGAGTCGAAGAAACTGAACAAACTCCGAATTCTGGAGTCCCTCTCCTCCTTCGTCTCGCGCAGGGCGGAGAGCACGTGGTCGAGCGTCACAGGCCCCGGCTTCTTAACCGGGTTGCAGCATCCGGATCGGTCTGTCGGGTCCTTCGCTTCGGGCGCCATTGTCGGAGCTGCTGGTGCTGGGAAATTCGCATGACTCTCGACTCCCGTAGTCATAAATAATCGGGATCGACAAAATCGGGGGATTTCGGAATTTCCGAATTGTGGAAATTTGATCTTCACGGCATGATGAGAGAACAGTGGAATTTTGGGTTTTTTCTGGATCGGCTAGGGAGAGAAAGTGAGAAACTGTGGGTGTTAATGGGGGAAGGGAAAGACAGGGAATAACGGAATTTGGGGAAGGATCTTCTGGCAAAAGAGATGACCCGAATCGCTAATTGGAGCTCCGGTTTGTTTGTTTTTTAATCGGGTCTAGAAACTGTAAACTGAAGGAGTCCACTTTCAACTATCCAAGAGCACTCTCACCCACTCTCCCACTGTCAGTAAAGAAACATAATTCATGTTTTAGCAAAGAAAACGCAAGTCTACGGGGACCGTTACCTAAGTAGAACGGTTTACGTGAATAGAGACGCCATTCTTTCATTTATATTTGGAACATGTGATATGATAGCATGGACATGCGGTTTTTTTAGGTGCGACCAATTCTTTTCGAAAATAGAATTGAATTATATCGAAAAATCAAATTTGAATTTTCAATTTTTTGTCGGTTTGAAGTTTTCCGGCTCGAATCGGATCTAAATAACCAAATTTCTATATTTATTATTTTTAATTATTCTTTATTTTTATTTTTATTTTTTAGTTGGATCGTTTCCTAAATATTATTTACTATCGTTGATTTGGACATGTTGAGTATATTTTTTTTGTTAGGCTATTTTTACTGATAGACTTTGGAAATGGTCGAAATCAAGTTCTCTATGTAAAAAAAGAATATTAAAAAAAGCAGAAATTCAAATAATTATTTGGTAACTGAAATTTTATCAGGTCAATTCGATTATTTTCACGTCAAAGCCAAATCAAATAACCCAATATTCAACCCTGAAATTCTATTTTGTTTTAATCATACAAATCATTTCTAGAAATAATTAAGTTAAATTATAATATGTAAATTATAATTAAAATCATCAACTTATTTAAATAGAAGTGAATTTTGAACTAATCCATCACAATAGTCAAAACTTATAGTTAGCTTCGAAATTAGAAAAATTAAAAAATAACCGACTTCCAAATTTTCAGACAAAAATCCCCCTAATGAATACCAGCGATTTTTTATGTACCATAAATATCTTATTGGCAATCATTTCTCTTTCTCTCTCTCTAATTCTCTCTCTCTCTGTCTGTAACCAAACCATCGCACCATCAAACACTGACAATGACTTCCGAATGAACTCTTGTGAGTTCTGAAGGAACTCTTGTGATTTATGAAGGAACTCTTGTGAATTCTCCATCGCCGCAGAAACTCAAACACTTCTGAAAATACAGTATGTAGCGTGTCTATGCAGCTGCCTATAAATCTATACACTTTCGGACCAACTGTAGAATGCAGTCCATCAATGGAATCCAAACGTTGATTTGTTCTAGTAATTTTTTGTATTTTCAAAAACGGTGGCATCGAAGGGCTTTTAAAATTTAAATGGTCAAAGATCATTTATGTTTTGGTTGGAGAATCAGTGCGCACGATTGTTTAACTTTTTTGTTTTGTTTTTGTGTTGTTATTATTGTTGGAAATTTCTAGTGTTATTGAAGATTATTTCAATTTTTTTGAAAAATTTCGTTGAAGATCATTACAGTTTTACAGTGTTTTTGGATTTTTTTAGGGTTTTAGGGTGTTGTGGTATAATATATGAATCGACAGAATTCGTACCAAGCATACCAAACCTGTCCGCGTGGCACTCTGAGGTTTGGTATGCCTGATACGAATATTTGTGCCTCATACCACAACACATACAATTGACAAAAAAATCAAAAACATATGTCAATCCATCAAGATCCAACAACACTATTCAAGATTTTTGTTGTAACACCCCTTACTCGATTATTGATTAACCGAATAAGTGATATCACAATCAGATAAACTTATGCATTTTTCGAATATAATATTATTCTTATCATCATCGCTAATTTTAATCAGAAAATTTGTCAACTTAATTCGAATATATATTTTCTATTCCAATAACAGTCCCATCAAAAGCAGACAATGTATATACATAGGTGCAACATATGCAAAATAGTAAAACACAATTCATGTTTACACATCACATGAATTCTGACATGCCACGAATACTATTATATCCAAATATTTACCCAAAAAAACAAGTGACTTGACAAAATCGTAACTGCTGAGATGACGAGGAATCTAATCTGCAAAAAAAGCCTAAAGGGGGGAGCTCACTAGCTCACTAGCTCAATAGTATATTAAACGTTAGAACTAAATTTTTGAAATTAAATAAATGTTATGTAACATATTATTATAAAATATAGTTTTATTTTTCATCCTTACCCAATAATAATTCTTCTTTTAGATCATAATATTCACATCTACAGTCAATTCACATCAGAATATTATATATATGTCAATGATAGTGTAACCAGTAATAACATATGATTTACTAATTTTTAGAAGACATACAATTTATATCAGATTATGCGCATTAACACATTTATCAATGCACAAATCATCACGTATAGCCCAAAAATGTGCTAAGTTACTGACATGGATATACGAACCAACTCAAATACAGATACAGATCACCCAATTAGGAGGCAGATCACCCAATAAGGGCGCAAATCACCACAAATAGCGTATATCAATCAATCAGATCACCACATGGACACATATTAGTCAAATCACATCACCACGAAGGGCGCATATCAAATATCAGATAATCATCGCTTCGGTTATCCAGAAGACGTGTACTCAACAGATAATGCAATTCTGCCGTCATATGTCATGCCAAGTATAATCAATGACCACACTCAAGCACGATGCATAAACACATATATCATGCTTCTCGGATGCTAACAAAATATCGAGTTATAATTTAATAATCATAATCAGTTACTAAATTCATATTAGTACATAATACTCGATTTGTAATCATAATATGGCACATATTCATATCATAAATCATATTATTAATTATCTTTGTTCTATATGCAATCACATAAATTTAGAATACACTAACTCGTGAAGCAAAAACGTCACAATTCGGTGCTCGTCCTACTCCTGTAGCTTATCATTTCCCCGGCAGGCTGCTGCTCCGAACACAATCATCTTAATAATATTTTATACTAATCATAAAATTATATAATTAATAATAAACATTAATTAATAATTTACTTTTGTGTTTCACTTTATTTTAAAAATCCTTATTTCTTATCAAACTTTATAATTTAAATACTTCATATTAGGTCTCAAGACTATTCTTTTAATTAGATATTAGTTAGTTTAATTTTAACAAATTTATTTTAATATTATTAGAAGATAAATTCTAATATTTTCTTTAAATTCTTTTAATTTGGGATTATTACTATCCTTTTTAAATTTTATTTAATTTGATCTAAGGCTCACTTATTAATTTAGTTAGGCCTATAATAAATCTACTTTTTTTTGAATTGTTTTAGGCCCAATTACTATTTATTTCAAACCCAATTATTTGTTAGCTTTTCTCTTATTCCTTAAGATGAACCGAAAGCCATTCTTCTTCTTTCAATTTCTTCCACCATGAAACTTTCAATCAACATCCCTAAAGTCTAAAGTTTCTATTTTAATCTTCTAGTTAACTTAGTTGCTTTCAAAATACAAGCATAATTAAAATTAAGCAATTCAATCAAAAATCACAACTTCCATTCCAAGATTCTTGGCTATATCACTGTCAAAAAATTTAGCTTCCACCTTTCTTCTCAGTTCAAACTTAACAGCGTTAAAGTTATACTAAAGTATCTAAAATCAACCATTCACACAAAAAACCCCAACTTTGCTTCTTTAAACAAAGATTAAATGTTTATTTACTTCTTTCTAAATTCCACCCATAAACAGTTTTAGGATATCTATTTATTAACTATCCGCATTCTTGAATTTAAAATCCAATAAATGAAGGAAAAAAGCAATGTTTTAAAAACTGGTTCGGGCCGGACCGGTCGAACCGGCAAGTTTACTGGTCCGATTCATTCTAAAAAACCGCTGGTATATTGAACCAGTGTAAACCGGCAAAACCGGGCGGTTCACCCGAAAACCGAAAACCGGTTCAACCGGTTTTGTAATATTTATAATATTTTTTTTATTTGTTTCAAAATTAAGTCCTCGGTTCCTCACTCCTCAATCCCCATCTTTCTTCTCTAAACCTAATCCAATTCACCCTCCCTCACAGTACCGCCGCCTCCTTCAGTTTCAGCAGCTCCACCCTCACACCGACAGCAGCAGCTCCACCGCCCTCACACCGACAGCAGCAGT
>JAYDZE010575056.1:0-11569 GCA_034509125.1 Monilaria moniliformis
TTTTCTAGTTGCAAAATGAAGAGAGTTTCCACTTCAAAATTATGGATATCTAAAATATGGAGTCTTTACTATTCTGTATTATATTTGTAAACCATTATTTTATCCTGTAAAATTCATGGAAGCTGTTTTGGTAATTGTCTGTTATGTGTGACAGGTATCAACCCCCCATACCAGCTGACCAGGTGAAGGTGTCAACGGAGCTCGAGTATGATGGAGGTGGTGTGACATTTTGTCAGTTAGTCTTGTGTGTTACCTTTTATGTTTGACTACAAAGCTTACATTTCACAATATTCTTACTGTGCAGAGGGATCACCTATTGGCCGAGGAAGAGGCAGAGGTGGTAGGGGGAGGGGGAGGCCTAGAGGCAGCCCCGCTGGTATTATGGCTGAAACCTTTTCTTTCTTCTTTTTAGATAAATGCAGTTAAAGAAGCTGATAATTTTGCAGCTTTATAATCTGTTGCTGCTGCATTCTATTGTAGGGAATGGATATGCGCCTGCTGAGTTTGACGATGGAGGCTATGATCGGAGTCGTGGTTACCCCAGGGGTAGGGGACGAGGTAGAGGTCGCAATTTCCGTGGCCGTGGCAGGGGAGGATATTATCAGTCAGATGCTCAGAACGATGCTGGTGGCCGTGGCAGGGGAGGATATTATCAATCAGATGCTCGGTATGAGGCTGGTGGCCGTGGAAGGGGAGGATATTATCAATCAGATGCTCAGTATGAGGCTGGTGGCCGTGGCAGGGGAGGATATTATCAGTCAGATGCTCAGAATGACGCTGGTGGCTACAATCAAGATGCACCTCGAGGTACTGCAGCTATTTAAACTGTTCCCTTATTATTATTGTTATTATTATTATTATAGTTTCTGATGGATTTGTTAGATAGGAAGCACTTCTTGGCTGTGCCCAAGCACCCCCACTCCTGATGCTGCTCTTTGTAATGGGTCTCTGACCTGTAGTTTTCTCTGAAAATATTTGATCTCATAGAGTTGTCTACCTATTTCCATATCGTGTTGCATGCATTTTTCAATTTGGCCAACTTTGGGTGGGTGCCCATGCACTAACCTCATGCATTTTGCAAATTTGGCATGTACATTTGATCAGCAACTCTCAAGTTCTTAACCAAGCCAAATAATCTGTCCCTTGTCCAGTTGTCCTTTTGTGTTCAAGAACCCTTCAAATTTTCACTACAAAGATTCTGCTTATCTCTGCCCCTTTTCCAATTGTGTGCATTTCAAAACAATAATATTTGTTTTGCAACAGTTGAGCTTCTGTGGTACGATAATCAACTCATCTATATATTATCAAAGTTGATGAGTTCCTTTTGATGCAGGTCGTGGCCGTGGTAGGGGTTTTCGTGGCAGGGGTCGTGGATTTAGATCTAATGGGCCTGTTATCGCCGCCACTAGTTGAGGGGCAGAGTTCGGTGGTTATTGTGTGAGGACAATGTGATGTTCATCTCCCTTTCTATGTATTTCCATATTGCTAGAATTAACTATAAGGAGTCATCTCTGTAATCATTGTAGTAGAAGACTAACTTGTGCCGCGTCTGCGTGGTGAGCCTTTTTGTTTTCTCATTCACATTATACTTCCATAGTTTTTTAGTTGCTTTGATCAAGTGTAACTTGATTGTGGGGAAGCACATTCTTTAATTTGTATGTTTGGATTTGATAAGTTTGTTGGCTGATTTATTATAAATTGACTTCCTCTATTTCTTCTCCTACATTTACTTGTCATGACGATGATCTTAATCTTAATCCGTCTCATTATATTGTTTGTCTATATCCTTGAATTGCAGTAGCATTTTGCACTTTTCTGTAGCTTAAAATTAATGTTATATAATTTTCTTAACCAAAACAGGTATTTTTGGAGAGCAATATCAAAGTTGTGAACTTTTTCAGGGAATTTTTTTTGTCTAGGTTTACTGCTATTCTTTGGGGGATGCTGATTTTGATTGTGGTTAGTTAAATGTGTCTTCGATATAGATGATTCATCACTGCAAGTTAGATAATATAAGGCGAATTGACTATGTGGTGTTTTTACAGGGCTAAGGACCATAAACACTCTTATGTTATGTTTGGCTCAAATTAAACCCTTATTGTCCCATAAGTAGTGCATACTCTCCTTTCAACTAATGGTTCCCAAATGCTGTTTCAGGCATCCAGTTCTTTCCTTCTTCCTCTCTCATTCTCGCACTCGTCTCTCTCAAATTCGATTGCGCCACCATATCAGCTATTTTTCTTCTCAGTTCGGGCCGAATCAATAAAACTGAGCTTTTTCCAGACTAGAGATTTTTTATGCTGACCCTTTCTTTTTCGATCTATTCGAGTTAATCGATTGATTTTGAACTGAATTAATATATCTGAACATATGCTATATGCCTATATAGATTACTATACTAAAGTTGTGGATAAGCTTGTTAGTCGACTTCAGTGGGTTTCATTTTCTGTTGTTTCCACCACCTCTACCCTGCCAGCCTTTACTTTTTAGCAAAACACATACTAAAAGGGAATAAGAGCATATGGGCATTAATATGACATAGTTATCACGTGGTATACGACATTAATATCATAGTTACTGGACAAATTTTTCATTTTCCTTGTTATATTTTATTGGAGTCATTGAACCTTTTAATTTCCACTAAGCCTAATACTATATAAAAGAGGCAGCGGTGTGTGTAGGGTGCTGTGGCAGACGGGCTCAGCCGCCCAATGCCTTATTTATTTATTTGTTTATTTTTAATAATATTAAGATTGAAGTAAAGATTAATAAAAAAAGTGGTCAGAAAAGTCATGAACTTTGACCTTATAGCCAATTTTCCACGTTTTAGAATGCCGGTCGAATTAAAACATATGTGCAGTCCAGTGACATTAGGGGCGTGATGTAAACTTGACATGGCATAAGAAGCGTGATGTGGAGCGCCCCCACCCTAGACTACTATTAGGGTAGATACTAAAAAACACGCTTCGAGCTGCTTACATGTAACCTTATTTCTCAATTAATGGAAAGAAAGTATTTCGTTACATTGATTTGTCTTTTATATTATATTGATTTTATTCCAGTATTTATAAATGTACAAACGAGTCAAAGTCTTCTGCACTGTAGGGAATGGTGATCGCGTAATCACTAAAGGCTCTCTCACCCGATGTCTTTCAGAAGTAAATAAGAATTTCACAACCTAGATAGGCAAATGATTACCTATTGTCAAAGGTTGCAGTATCAGACCTAAAATCTCCTAACCTTAGGATGACGAATAACACTGGTGTGGTATAACACTGAAAAGATTACATTGAGATAAGTCCTTCTTATTGAGTATTAAAGGACGAGATCTCATGAATTATCACTTTTAATCTCTGCATACAACATTAAGCATACGTCATTAATTATTCATTGTTTTGACTTGTCAATAGGTGAAGGTATTTCGTAACCCAAAGAAATCCAGACATTTTGCAAGTGGAAATTAATGTCTGACGGTGCTAGAATTGTTATTGCATTGAATCATGCTATGTTTGAACCCAAATTGATAATATCCCCAAGAGATGTTTGAGATAAAAAATTTATTATACCGAAAAATGGCCAATTGGAATTTAATTCCAATACAATAAATAATGATCTTAAACTAGATAACTCTTGGTAAAAATATTAATTTATTGAAACCATCAGTAAATTTTAATTAATTAATTAATGAATACTGGAAAATATTAAACATGAGGAAATAATTAAATAAAAAGGAGCTCAGATTATTCGTAATTTGGATTTGGATATGAGTTCAATATTAATTTCTATAGTGGTCCAAATTAATATTGCATTGGGCTTGAATTAAATTAGGAGTTTGCTTTAATTAGAAAAGCCCAATATGGAAGTCCAGTCCAAACCTTCTTAGATCGCAAAAAGTAGCACGTTATATATTTAATAAATAGGAAGAAAAGAAGGAGCAAAATACACTTTGCCTCACATAAACACACACGTATACCTAGAGAGGAGAGCCAATCTGGCAGTTACTCTCTCTCTCAAATTGTTCTTCTCATTCTATTTTCTAGTCCCTAGTCATGATAGTCTAGTGTCCACTCTATATTCAAGACTTCAATCCGCGGGAATAGGCTAGACGACTCAAGGTTGAATATCGAATATCGTCACGTGGAGAAGGAGCAAGTCATCGCGATCTTTGGAGATCGATTTTGAGGTAAAATCTCTACATCCTTAATAAGTATGATTATGATTTAAATACTTTACATGCTATAATATGCGTTCTAGATTGTAGGATTTTATTTGAATGCATGTTCATTTGAATTTGCATACATTATTCTAGAATGATCTCAGGTTATGGGAATTCCTTCATCGGTTTAACTCATTAATTGGTATCAGAGCAAGATCTAGGCACTGATGTATGTGAATTTTGAATTTGTTGTGTTCTTTCCCTACGAATTCGTGCTTGATTTTCTGTTTTGATTCTTTTCATTTCGTAAATCTGAAATTGCATGAATGTGAATGAGTATTTCCATTTGAGTTTGTTGGGTTTTCAATATATGTAAACCCACGGGGGTTGAACATGGTAGTATAGGCTGTTCTTTTCGTTTTCTTGTATTATGTAATGTAATGGATTAGAAATCGAGACAAAGAACACCAAGAACGAAGGTTGGATCCGAGCCATGACTCGTAGGTGTTGCGGAGCCCCAACCAACAGTGATGGCGGGGCTAATGAGAGCAGACAGCTGGGTGGCTCTTGTCATGGCCTGCTTCCCACGGCCTTGTGCGCTCGACTGTGTCACTGCACGATCCGTGCAACGAGTCGGCAACAGCAAGATACGAGAGAGAGGACCCTCGGCACTGTGCGTTGGGACTGTGTCCCCGCATGGACCGTGCAGACCCTCGACACTCCTCGCCGGCTGGTGCGGCGACAAAGCGATGGTGACAGCGGCAGATCCTTTAGCGGCAGCAACGAAGATGTGTTGTGTCTAGGGTTTTATTTTTGAAACCCTAGATACAATATATCTAAACCATTTGGATAGATTTATTAAATCCTATCCAAATCACATTCATATGTCCTAAATATGATGAGATTAGATTTGGAAAGATATCATTAGGTTTAGCTTTCGATGATTAATTAAATCTAGTTTAATTAGATTTTGATTAATTTATACTATATTTAATTATTTAATTATCTAATTTGGATAATTTTACTGATGTAAAAGGATTTTAATTTATTTATTTTCCGCTTTGTTTTGGTGAATGTGTTTTATCCTTATCTAAAGTAGATAATCCATCTTGTATGCTTTTGTGATAATCATGCAAAAACCTCGTTCCAAATAAATAAGCGATAATTATAATTGTATTTAATTTATTAAGTACAAGTGTTATATAAGATCTCCATAAGTTGGTCCATTTGTAAAGTGATTTCTATAGATTCTCCTGTCCACCTTAGTAGTGGTTAGATTATTTGGAAGTTATGAGTTCGCGTAATTGGACTTCACTTAAGATAACTATAGAATTTTATTAGTGGCGTACGACCTCCCCTAGGAGGAGTATCATCAGACAAATAAAATTCTTGGTGCTAAACTTATGGTATGAACTTAGGCATAATTTGACAGTCATTGCCACCTTAGTGGTCTCTGGTCTATCTGTCAAGTTGTGTAACCAAAAAATTTGTTTAAACCATGCTTTAGTATTTGATCACCTTAGTGATATTCTAGGCTTTCGTTTAACTATTGTGAGATGCATGATTTTTTTGTGGTTATTTGGTTTCGTGTATCAAGCATGTCGTGAGTGAGCTACCATACCCACAGTGGTCGCCCACGTTCGTTGCATCATCATGGGCAAACTTGAGCAATTTTTTTTGCACTTCTGTTTAAACCACAATTTTATAATGTTAATGCTTTATATTGATTGATATTGCAGCCTCATTGTGAATGGAGGTGACCAACACTTCATCACATCTCTCGGGGATAGATCCGAACTTATGCAAATGATAATATGTATTTGTATCTTGGTAATCGTAATAATACAAACCACTTCTAGTAAAATCACGTATAATATTTGAATGAGTTGCTAGACATGATATATATTAAAATACTTGATCATAGTCCATTCATAATACGTAAATTACTAATTAAAAATACGAGATATAACAAAAACCTTGTCTACTTTTTAAGTTCACGGTGGTTGTGGCGTTCGTGGGAACCATTGTGGATCATTCTCATAGCTCACAGTGGTAGCCCACAATGGCACCCACAACGACCTTTTACCATCGTGACCTTCAGAATAATATTCAATTGAATTGTTTAGTCGAATCTTGAATTCAATTGAGTATTAAGATATCAAATGAGATCACCAAATGCATAATTGATGCTAAAGATTAATCGAACAGTTCAATTGAATCCATGATCAAATGAAATCCTCAAATGTTGAATTGAATCTAAGATTAAATGAGATCCTCAAATATTCAATTGGATTTAAGATCAATTCAATTATTAAATTGAATCTAAGACTCAATTGAACAATTGAATTATTGAATTAATTCTGAGATCAATGGAATCTAAGATTAATTGAATCTATGATCAATTGAACTATTGAATTAAATATAAGATTCAATTGAAACTTAGATTAATCGAGACATCTCCAATTGTTTACTTCAATAAATCGAATATGAGAACAATCGAAATCTCCAATTATTCAATTCATTCTAAGATTCAATTAAATTGTTTAATTTAATCTAAGATTCATTCTAAGACATCTCTAATTATTTAATTGAATCTCCGAAGAATTAAAGTCCCAAATTTAGTTCCTAATTTCTCAATAAGATCAAATATCAGTTTGAATACTTAACTTCTAAACCGAGACTAAGATCTTTTCAATCCCCCCATTTCCAAATTGAGAAAAACTTCATCACTTCAGGCTTCAATCTCTCTGAGATTAATTTCAAACCCAATTTCAATCTCGATGAGTTCCAACCATAAAGCCTAATTAATGATGAACCTATATCCAACTATGGCAGCCCCCTTTAACACATAATTTTTTTTATTAAATATCTTGAGAGTGAAGCCGAAAAGTTTTATCGGTAGTATATATATTGCGACTACCATTCGATTTATGTATATTGTAGCGTATTATTTTCTCTTCTAGTCTCAAAACAATGGCTGACAAAACCCGAAAAAACCCACCATCGACCAAGAACAAGAGAATATTGCCCAACGAAGTCTGATTGTATTGATCCTTAATCTCCTAAAAGCATATGGTCATTCCTTACAAACAACTCTGATCGAACTGAGATTTTCGGGTTTGTTTGTGGGCCAGGAATTTAGATAGACACGAGGATTTTTACGTGGTTCGATCGTAATTGATCTACGTCCACGGCTCAAAGCGTATCTCTTTTGTATTAATTGCAGTGTTTACAAACATAGAGTGTTCAACCTTTTTCCACTAATCTAGCCTCTATTTATAGTATTACATGAGCTTAGCCCGAATAAATGAGCCATTAAAGTGACTTGGCGGTTACAGAGATCGTGGGAGCGGTTTCCGGGATCGTGGCTGGCGGTTATGGCGTAGTGGAGGTAGTCGGCGGTTGTAGCCGAGCTTCTACCTTCCTTAGTGCCGAGCTGCACGTCTTTGATCCGAGCTCCCTTATACACGAGCTGTTGACCTGTAGTCCGAGCTCCTTTATTGCCGAGCTGTTTGGCTTGTGGGCTGGGCTGGACTCCTCATGGACCGAACTTGTCGCTGTTGGGCTGAACTTCTGATGGGCCGGGCTGCATATCCTATCACACCCCCCCCCAAAATAGGGTAGAAGCGAGGATGCAGAGTAGGGATGATGAGGCAATTGGTGTTGGGTTGAGGGAGACGAAGTGGATACGGAAATACCGAGGTGGTGAACTGTAGTATGCCGATGACGAACACAGGCTGACGTCAGTGGTGTGTAGGCGACGGTTAAGACTCCATAGAGTAGGGATGTGGAGGGGCGCACGATCAGCATAAAAATGGGAAACTTACTCATTACGCCACTTTTCAAATTCCCGACTTTCCTGCTTCCGATTCAGAGAGAAGAAACCCTAATCCCCGCCACCGTAGAAATCGCCGTCAGACAACATTTTTGATCAGAAACCTCAATCCTCCGCGTAAAACACAAAAGTAAGCAATGACTTCTCCTTCATCTCCTGTTGGGATAGACTCTTCTAGGACCGAGTCGATGTCGCCGGTGGAGTCACCGATGTCATCGTCGGGTAGAAAGTTTCACGGTGAACTCCACCGAAACCGTAACGATTAGTGTAATTATGCCTAGTGTAGATATGAAGGGTATGGTGGCCGAGTTCGCATCGGTGTTAGATGCGTCAGCGGTGAGGGACGTGGCCAGGAAATATTTGATGCCGGAATCCTGTATATTGGTCGCACCTCAGGAGGGGGATAGGGCGTGCTCGCCGCCGGTGGGTTTTGTTACAATATACGAGGACTGCCTGGCTAGCGGGCTTAGGTTCCCGTTGCATGCTGTTTTTGCCGAGCTGCAACAGCTCTTCGGTCTCCCGTTAGGGCAGCTGATGCCGAACTCGTATAGGCAGATAGTAGCTTTAGGAGTAGAGGCCGGGCGTAGGAACATGCCGCTATCGCTAGTAATGGTACTTCGGTTTTTTGGGTTTAAGTCTAGCGACAGCTGGTTTTACATCTCCCCACGTCTTGGCTTTAGAGTCAAGACGAAGTCAAAAATAGTGAATTGGTAGAAGAAGTTCTTCTTCTGCGAAGCCGAGGGTGCGTTTCCACTGATGTGGAAGACGAGCCGATTGGAGAAGGTCGGCACATATGAGACGTTCGTTGACCTCGAAGGTCTAGGAATAATCTCGGAAGAGTACTCCGAGGTCGACCTCGCCAAAGCGGGGTTGAGCCCTTATGATCCTGCCACAATGGTGGAGCCGGTGAAGGGTGAGTCTCTTCCTTGTGCAGCTGCGTTTGTTAATATAGATGTTGTTCTAACTTGTCTTTGTTCGTCTTACAGTGAACTTCCCCTCAAAGAAGAGGAAGAAGCCGAGCTCAACCACCGAGGCTGAGAAGGTGGTCTCTGAGTCACCGAAGAGGGGTGCCGCCTCAGCCCTTACACCAGCTTCGTCGCCAACCGAGCCGAGAAGACGCCGAGGCAAGGCGACGTTGGAAGAAACAGTTCCTCCAAGCAGGGAACTGGCATTGGTGACTGGGTCGTCACCGAGGCCAGAAGTGGGACTGCCGCCGCTGTTCCCCGAAGTAAATTTTGACTTATGCTGATCTGACTTCGACTGTAATTAGTACCCATACTGATCTCAATTTTTATTGCATACAGGGGCCCGAGAGGATGAGATCCATGATGCTGCGCTACCTCAACGATGGGGCGGAGCAGTATCAGAGGGTGGCTCACGCTGCCCAGATATTAGAGAGAGAGAAGGCCGCTATCGCTGAGGAGGTGGCCAGGGCTAAGGCAGAGGCCTCCGAGGTTAGGAAAATAGTGGCCGCGGCGGGTGTGGAAGCTGCTGCTGCGAGGGCCGAGGTGGCCGTTACGAAGGCGGGAGCCAAGGCACTTAAGGCCGAGGTAGAGGCGGCAAAGGCAGAGGCGGAGGCGGCCAATTCCGAGGTCGGGGCGGCTAAGGCTCGAGAGGCCGAACTGGCGGCCTCGTAGGGACAGGTGCTCCGTGCCTTTGCGGAGAGGATGTTCCTGTGCGGCCGGTTTTCGCAGCTGGCACACGAATTTGCCCACATTCTGAACTCCAGCGTAGCCGCCGAGACGGCCGAGGAGATCGCCTCGGAATTCCCCGATCTGGACCTCTCCAAATTTCAGGTCGAGGTGCCGTCGGATGACGTCCTGGTCCGGCATTACGCCAAGGCTTTGGCAGAAGGGATGAGAGACTTCCCTGTTTTGGAGAGGCTCACCTCTTCCTCGACGCTGCTGACTGCCGAGGCTATCCGGGCATGCCCTGTGGACCGGGACGCTCTGGTGGAGCGCCTGATAGCCGATCTGGGCGAGGATGGCTTGCAGGGAGAGGAGAGATCGCGCCCTCCTTCACCAAGAGACACTGAACCCGCTGAAGAAGTGGCCGAAGCCGAGGCCGAGGGCCAAGCGTCCCAGCGTGAAGCCGAAGTCCCTCCTCCTGAAGGCTCGAGTGGAGGGGTATAACTTGTATTTTTTTGGGTTCACTTTGACTGGTGTACTTTCGGCACCATTATATCTAAGCACGACATTAATAAAAAAGAAAACTTTTCTGAAATGTCTGCTTTTTCTCTTTCTGTTCGTTTTAGCCCGTTGGTGATGTGTCCGACCTGATTGTTCGAATCCATTATTTGCGTCAAGGGTTGAACGCGAGAGAGGTCGACCTGGCAAACTGTGAGGACAGGCTTCGCCATTTTCAAGACGAGGCTTCGGCGAAATTAGTCGGGGCCCAGGAGAGATACGACGAGCTAAAAGCTCGGTATCTCGAACTGGAAGAGAAATATGCGATGTCCGAGGAGAAGGCCAAGCGGGATGCCAAGAGGTATGCACGATTGTTAAGGAGCATGCCGAGTTCGCTGCCGACGCGAGGGTTAAAGATCTTCTAGAGCAGTACCCCGAGTACAAGTCGCGGTACGGGCAGAACTCGAAGTAGTTCCTTGATCTGCTTGGAGAGCTGAAGCAGATATGCGCTAACCGTCCGTTGGTATTAATCGATCGCCCCCGGTTAAGAGTGCTCATGGCTTCGGTTGGCTAACCCTCGAGCTCGGCGAATCCCGATCCGAGCTAGGAGAGAGTACTTCGCACCAGATCAGGTCAAACACCTGCAGTGGAGGTGGATCCTTCAGGTTCGGCGAACTGCGACTCTAGTACGATTCGAGATCGGCTCCCTCCGGAGTCTTACGATCGAGAACGGGAGTTCTGTCGCCAAGAACGGGAGGCAGCTTCCAGACGAAGTCGAGGTCGGGGCTCGTCGGCTAGCCGAGCTCGGGGAACTCGGGCGGCTCGCGGCCGATGAACGGCAGGGGCCCGAGGTAGAAGTAAACTGAATATAGACGATATTTTGAATATTAGTAGGGATAGAAACTTATGGAGTCTCTCCGTTTCTTCTGAACTCGTAGTTGTGTAAACCGTCGTCTTCAAATAATAAACTCAGTTTACTTAACTCTTTTGTCTTCGATATCTCGTCTTTATATTCTTTCTTCGATTTCAATACTTATTTATCACCTTCAATATTGTTCTCTCGACTTCGGGAGGTATTGGTACTGTCCCTTTGAGGTTTATCTTTAACCTCGGGAGGTATGAGTACCGTCCCTTCGAGGTTTGTCTTCGACCTCGGGAGGTATGAGTACCGTCCCTTTGAGGGAATGAGTTCGACCTTGGAAGGTATTTCCGTTCCTTTGAGGGAAATATTTTTACCTCGACCTCGGGTGATATTGCTACCGACCCTTTGAGGGAGAGTTTTGGGTTCCTTATTGGGCGAGAACATCGCTAGGGGTGGTCCCCTTGTGTACACTTTGATTTTAGACCCTTTTGTAGGGCGTTTCCTCGGAAAAGTATTTATACTTTTCTATCAAGGAAACTTTTAACGATGAATATTTGAGTGTTGGCCTCGTGTAATCCCTTTGAGGGAGC
>JAYDZE010575067.1:0-11567 GCA_034509125.1 Monilaria moniliformis
ATATATCACTAAATAAATAAGTATTTGATAAATAAATATATATAATTTGTTCTATTCCCTCCCACCAACTGGCGCACGTCTAATTTTGTGACCCAATTCGTTCTCCCATCAATCAATTCTTGGATTATCATCAATGCTTAATAATCAATTGATATTTTAATATAATCTTCTCGAAAAAGCGGGAAAAGGAAATGAAATTATAAGAGGGCGCAAAGTGGAAAAACGTGAAAGAGTGTAATTATCACGTGTAGGCCTTCCAACCAAACCAACATTTTTTTATAAGAAAAAATTGATCTTTTTTTTAAAAAAAAACTTTCAACCCCATTATATCATTTACTTTTTCCAGCCTAGCCGAAACTTTCAGCGCCACAATAATACCTCAAATTAAGCCATATTATCGTTATATAAAATAAATATGATGCACATTTCTAATCTTCAATAGTAGATTAATTCGTAATCATGCCTTAGTTAAATAAATTCCAGTATCAATTATTTTGCAGTTTAGCCGGTAATCCGCTCGAGTCGAGAAGTAGATCGAGCCGTGACTCAGTGCAGTCACTTTCACATCGCCGCCGGCTCACAATACAAAAACGTCTCTTTACGTACGGCTCGTCATGCATGGCCCTGTGAGTGGCGCCTAGGTCCCATGCGTTGAACGCTCTTTCCTCTTTAAAATTTTATTGGGTGGAAAAATCTAATATAATTAATGAAAAGCATGAAGACTGTCGATCATTCTTTGTTATGGAATCGTACAAAAACAAAAAAGGTGATGCAAATCGTCAAGAGTTTAGTATAATATGATTTTTTTTTTCTTTATAGTTGAATAATGAAAAGTTGCAGATCGATCCCTACTCCTTAAGTTGTTGAACCGTCGTTTACTTGTATTGTAATTATGCTTACGATATATGTCGTTGCAATGTGTAATGATTTCACTTCTTAATAACTATCTGTGACATCTTCCATAAAATTTAATGTCAGAATCCAAAACTTGTTACTAGTATTCAAGGTATAATCCTTGTTTCCTCTCGTGACGTACTTCTCAGTTCTCACCTTTGACACGCCTTAGTTATGTTATTGGTTTCAAATTTGAGTAGTCATGGTAAATGAAATATGTAAATTTTGTGCATCATGATTTATATATATACTATGTATGACGTGAGAAACGTGATGGCGCCACCACTCACCGCCCCCGGCAAGTGTTGGTGGCGATAGTGGCGGCCGCCGCCACCATCGGGACATGCTGTGGCTTCAATTGGCAGCATAATGGGGATTTTTGGGCTGAAAGTACTAGCCATGTTAAACGGAAATAATGACACGTGGCGCCCCGTTTATTAGGGTTTTGTCGGCAGGCTTGCTTCTCCCCTTCTCGTTTTAACCAAATTATGAATTAATCCCACTTGTATTTTGTTAAAGTTTAGAATAATCTTCATATTTACGCATTACTTAATTATTGTTCGGAATTTAGAAAATAAATATTAGTTAGGAGCCTAAAATTCTTGTAAGGAACCATGTGTTTCTTGAAAACAAATTCACACTATCTATTATAAATGTCTATTTCCCAATGCAAAATTATTATTTTCGACGAAATTTATTCCGTTTCAAATGTGAAGATTAAGAAAGACGCCATGAAAAAATAAACGATTGGAAGAGTTGGTCTCCCGCTTGTGCAATATTCTCGTGATTAAGATTAAGAAATTGTGATTTCTACTCTCTCTCTCTTTCTTTTTTTCTTTTTTTTTCGCGATTCATACTAGAAAGTAGGCCATGCGACCAATATACTTTTCATCTTGAGAGCTGTCTGCTGTACAACTGTTAGGTATATATAACAACTCATAAGTATAAGTAGAGTTAGTATGTAGCACCCTAGATACATTTAGTCACGTTTTTCATTTCTCGTGATCTCTTTTGCATCACAAATGACACAATAAACTTTTGTATTCACAATTGTGTTTACCATATAAAATACAATTGGTCGTCAAGTAAACACAATTCGAATGAGACACTATAATTATCTTCGTTTTTTCTCGAGTCTCTTCATTTTCAATTCAACTACTCTCTAGGCATGTCATGTTAGACCGAATCATATATGATCATCGGCAACATAATAAGATATCTATCATTGAATTGAAATATGACACCCCTTACTCGATTAAATAAATAACCGAATAAGTGATTTCACCATTCTGGTACATTTATCATATACTTTATTACATTATTGATTTGCGATGTAAATTTAATTTTTTTTATATTATTCAAACCTATTTCTTGTTACATTATTCATGTAATTTACTCATGTTGTAATAAAAGATAATCATGTCAAATATAGCTACACATATGAGCTTGATACACTACAAAAAATACGGGATTTACCGAGCACCCAACTGCTCGCAAATTCATGATATATATATTTGATACAGTATCATGACCCGATCTGTGATCCGACCGATCCAACCATAAACCGATAGCTTGACCGGTTCGCTCATCGATCCGATTCTTAAAACATTACATAAATTAGATGTTTGATTGCGGACAATGCAAACTCTATTTAATAAGACAAAACCTTTATCTCGGTCTCCTATTATGTCAGATCTAAATATTAATTTCATTTTCTACTAATTAAATAAAAATAATGACAAATCTTTTTTTTTTCATAGTTGTACATGTTTATTGATTTTAAGATTGAGTAGGAAGCGGGTGCAGAATCGCTGTAAGGCAACTAAAAAGGGCGATTTGTTGAATCAAGAAATAATTTAATGAGATACTTGAATTGGGGATTTGTGGGGAAAGCAATGATTAACAAAATAGATTTTTAGGGCACGATCAAATTTCGGAATTGTGTTGCGATGTTGCTCCTCACATGGGCCCCTATTTACGCACATCTTCACATAAGTTAGATTTTCACTTTCACTATGTGCTCCAAATGTGAAAAACACACACTCACATACAAAAAATTAGATTCATTTTTAAATATTTGATGGAAAATCGCTCTCAAAGATGTTTGTACATGTAATTTTTTTAAGTTGAACCCGGAATTCTATCATCATGAATAAAGAAATGAAAAGTTTATGAGGTTCTAGAATTGAAGGATTAATCCAAGTGATATGTAAATATTCTTGGAGATTATAAGTCTTTGTTAAAGACATTCCTTTCCCGATTAGTATGTTTTTGATAGATAAATCATGAGACGATATTTAATTGTTAATTACTTAAATGATCGAATTGAGAATCTATAAATTAATTTTGTAATGTAATTATGATTTAGCCCCTAATTTAGAATAATTAAGGTCGGCGGTCTTGTTTTGAATGAACCTAATAAATGACCGGTACATGTAATCTTTGAGTGGTCAAGGTATTAGATTCATATATGATATTATATACTATATCGAATTCTATTTAATACTCGGATTATTTGTTCGACCAAATTTTTTGTATCCATGTTTTTCATGCCTTGTTTAATTAAATATACGAACTAACTATCGAAGCCCACTTCGACCTTCACGCCACGTGTAAAAATGTGGTTCATTTAAGTTAAGTTTATTTTAGTATTTAAAAAGTAATAAAACAATTTTTCATTCTCCTTTTATAACAAATATTATAATATGAAATATATATTCGAAATGCAAGTCTTTGATGAAATATGCGATCGTGATTGATGTTAGATTTGAAGTAAAACGGATAAGGAGAAGCAAGATAAACTCGAATTTGCAGAAAGAGATCAATATTTATTTATTTGATTATTTATTTTTATTTTATTTTTGTATATGGCAACCAATCAATGAGCATATAATATAACACATATGCAGCAAGATTCCAATCTTCTAAGCTTAGTTCCATAAAATTTGCACCTACTCTAACTCTACAAATATCTAATACTAGAATCGAAAAAGACGTTCACATTGGATGGTTTGTGGAGGTTGCACCCTTTTTCGTTCTCTTAGTCACTCATAAGTCAAGAGGGAATATGGGAATTTACCAACTTATAAGACTAACACCATATGCTTATGTCTCATCCCTAATAATTTAGCCACTATCATTATTGAAGAATCCTAAGATATTGGCACATTGTAAGTTGACAAGATGTCTTTGTTTATCGAGTATAACGTTTATTATTACTTTATTATCCTATATATGCATCTCGATTTGTTTTATCTTTTATCATAATTTTTTTTTTTTCAAGAATCTACCTAATTTTGAAAATAGCCCTTTAAATAGTACATCCTTTGACTTGGAAATATGTTAGAACCCAAATAGTAAAATGATTAGTTGATTGCTCATTGCTCCGGCATCTGAGCAAGCTCATGCAATCATCAAGTTTGATGATTATATCTAAAAATCATTGATGGCTCCTATGCAAAAATGCTCTCTTTTATGGGACTGCTTTATTTGCATCAACGTGCACAATTTAAAAGCAAGAATATTTTCCAAAAATATTGTAAATAATATTCCTAACTTGGACCTTTATGTGAAAACGGAAAAAGGAGTTCTTGAAGACGGAAATTGCATTTTTTAGGGACTATATATGTGTAAGAGCTACTCGAATGCTTGCTTTTTTATCTCGTGGTGCAAAACTGTTGGCAATACTCCTTTCGTCCTATATATTAGTCTATTTTTTGGGCACATATATTTATGAATGTTAATTTATGATGTATAGATATGTGAATAATAAAAGTGTTACCAAATAGAAATTGGTCAAAACATATAAGAAGGTCAAAAAAGAAAAATAGACCAATATATACAAGTGTATCCTACACTTAGGGGGGTAAATTTTCAACCTTTTAGGTAAGAATAGAAAGAATATTGAATGTATAATACTATTTTCCACATTGAGTATTTAAATTTTGCCACTCTTTTATTTAACCAAATCGGACAATTGTCGTAGATTCATAGCATCTAACATATTTAATTACTTCCCTCTCTCTCTCTCTCTTAAATCTTAAAGGCATCTAAAAGATGAATTAATGCCTCCAGCTAAGGTGTAAATTGTGGAAAAGTGAAAACATAAAGAAATTACCCTAATGGGAATTAGATTGCTTTTAATTAGTAGTGCACTCTTATCTTTAGATTTGTATTCTTGTTTTGATAAAGCTATTAATTCTCATTTCCATTATTACCATTAGTTGTTGTGTACTTCTCTTACACGCCATTTCTTCTTTCTGTTCTCTTCTTATCGTTGGTTTTTCTGGTGTTTCGGCCAATATATACTTCACACAAATTAAGGCCCAAAGACGACTATATTAAACATCTCTCTCTCTCTCTCTCTCAAAATGTGCTAAAGTAGTCTTTTGTATATGCAATTATTCTCATAATCACTCGTCAGAATCCTATGTCTTTAATCATTGATAACTGTTTTATGTCTAACAAATTGATATTGTGGGTCGCAATAAATGCTGACCTGGGCATAAGACTCAAAAATTAAGAAAAAAAATGTCATTAAAAAAATTATTGTCATTTAATCGATTAAATGAAAATTTAGAAGTGAACAAAAACAAATTAATACAAAAAAAATAATCTATTTCATCATTATTTTCTTATGTAGTAATAGAATAGTTAACTAGGACGGCCCACTGTTCAGTTTTAAAAGTTTCAAGTCCAATTAAATTTACTGCAGTTTGATTTAGATAAAAAATCAGGGTAGAATCAAAATTTACAAAAGTAATTCTGAAGCCGCAGAGAGCACATTATTTAGTCAGTCAAGACTAAAAATATACTTTTTAATTTTAACCAATCTCTTATAATCGGAATGTGTGAGAGAAATCTAACTTGATTATTAGATGAAACATGTCGTAATTGATATTTAATTTTGGAGTCAAGACGAAAACTTAAAGGAAGAGCAGCCAAAAGCTATAATAAACGTGTTTGAGTGACTAACGACTAGTCGGATAAAGTGAATCCGGATAAGCGACAAAACAGCAACGGTGGATTCGGGCCCGCCAGTGAAAACGGACCCCTTCTCACGGAGGGTCCGAATACTATCTGTGTCGAAAACTGTCAAACTCCCCGACCCTACCCGCTTTAGGTCCATAAATTGATTCATACCAAGTTGGTTCAACTCATTTTTGAATGTTTGCCCTTACACCTTTCCTACTACGATGTCGAAATTCCTACTTTGATTGCCATTGTTTGAGGAGAAATTGCTCGATCGGACACACAAATTAGAGTTTTCAAAAATATTGATTTCAAGTTCGAAATCGCTTCTAACAATATTGTTATTTTACTAACTAGACCACCTTAAATTGTATGACTATTTTGGCATGACATGTGCTTCGTTTATTGACATCTTTGTTGGATTAAAATAAATGACAAGTCAAATATAGGGTAATAAATCATAGTGATTAATTAAAAGAATAGTGATAAATGTACATAAATTGTGCATACATAATAGGTTCTTTTTAGATATATTTTATATTTAAACCAGTTTATAAATATTATTTAATTTAAAATAAATTAATATATTACATATTTACCCTTCTGTAATAATTTAAGAAAAAATTAACTTTTCCAAATTAGATATCTGCAGATTTAGAAAAAGATTAACTTTTCAATTAAATATCTACATATTTATCTCGAAATCAATTTTGTGGCTTTGTTTGAAAGATCTATCAAATCAAATTATCAATCATATCTTTGAAAATATAATAGGAGTAATTTAATAAAAAAATATATAATTAGTAATAAAATTAATTTAAATAAAACTAATTCAGTCCAATTTAAAATTTAAAAATATTATGCATTTACATTTATCTTTTCCCTTAATTAAATTATTGGCCAAACTAACAATTATCCTAGAGTGTTTAGACCTTGCTGTCCTATATTATGACATGGGGTTTTCACATGAGACAGCTAAGTTGGCATACTTATTAATTTATTCTAATCAACTGTATGCATAAATATATAATAGTTGGTTTTCCTATCATTAAGAAAGATCTAAGTAAATTATATCATTTCATGAATTTATCAAGTGGACTAAACATTGGCATGTTGCATGGAAAAATAAACGACTTTCAATTAATTAAAATTAAATTTGAGTAACATGTGTTTTGCTGTATTTGATATTTTAGGATGATTAATTAATGTTCAAAGCGCTCAAATTCATATGGAATTTAATGTGAAAAATGTTAGAAATTCTTGTTATTATATAATAATATGCAGCGGAAGCAAAATAGAAATACCAGATTCATAATTGCATTTAATACGTTGAGCAGTTAAATCACATTAGTTAGAATGACTTACTTGTTGTGATTAATCCTTCAGATCTGTGGGTGAATTCACGACTATTGATATCCATGTGCACTTTGATCCGATGCAGGAACTATTCCAGGCACGTGCAGTATTTTCTGTATTCTTTCTCTACAATAGAGAAGTACATATAATAGCACCAACAGGCCCTAGGCCCATGAAGCTTAATATTATATTTTGTTTATTTTAATTAATTAATCATTCCAACTATTAATTAACCGAAGACATCCAAATCTAGGCCATATATCTTTAATGTTGAGAGCGTTCAAATTCATCTGGAATTTAATGTGAGAAAACATTCACAGGATAATGTTAAAATTGGAGAACTAATTTCAAGGGACAAAAGGAGTAAAAAGGTTATGAACAAGGTGTTACTAAATTTAAATTGTTCCACTAGTTAGAAGAGGAACATGTAATTATATCATCTTTGTACTTGGATAACTTCCGATATTAAATAAGTTGTTTCACGTGATACAAATTTAATTATTGCATATGATTCAAAATCCAGGAGAGACAAGCACTTATAATTGGTCTGTTCAAAATTACGCCAATATTCTTGTCCACACTTCTATCATATATGTTTCCCATTTGTTGTTCTCTCCACTAAGAAATATATAACTAAGAAACTTGCTTACGAATTTCATCATCAATGCGTCAGCATGATATATACAAAATTAAAAAGGACAAAAAAAAAAAAAAAACTTCTCACAAAATTAATAAATGCGATGATTTTATGAAACGAAAAAAGAAGTAAAAGAGGAGCCACGCAGAAAGTTGTTGCAATTTGCAGCAATTAGAATTGACTAAGTATGGCTAATTAAGGACTAAGCCTCTGAGTGGAATGGAAAAAAGGTGAAAATTGTGGGCTTTCAAAATCTTGAAAAGACAATTAATTTAATTGCAACAATTAGAATTAGAATAAATTACGGCCACAATTAAATTTCTTTTGGATAAGTCATGATTTATATAAAACTTATTGGCGTATAATAATTAATAAATAATTTTTAGTAAAAAGATGAAATGCTAAGTTTTCTTTGCCTTTAATATATTTTTCTTCCGCTCGTGCTCTTCTTTTTCTTTTAGGCCACTCTTTAGAATCTTACTGATTGATTGTCGGGTAAAACGAATTCTTAGAAATTATAAATTTAATCCATTAATGTATTATATTCTCATAGGACCCTTTCAATGATAGGAGGCTTTATATCGCATTTATATATACAAATATAATATATATATATATTATATTCGCATTAACCAATTTTATATTTTTTATATTCTTATATTAATATTTTATTTTAAAAATAATCAATTTTAGCTTCTGAAACTATTTTCTTGCGTCTGGTATGTTCTGGAGACTAAGCTGGCTAGTTTCCTCACAGGAGAAAGAGAAATGGAATTGTCTCATAATAGTACTTCGCAACAGGTGAATAATTACCATGCTTATAGTGCCCAAAAACCACAACCACCTACAGCGGCGGCGCCACCGCTCGTGTCGCTGCCATGAAATTCCCCCTCACGAAGAAACTGACCTGTCATACAAGTTTCGGATTTCACAAAAGCAATTTTAGTCTTTCAATGAAGATTTGCATCCATTTTTCACACACAATACTCCCATTTGAACCAAACGATATCGGAACAATAATCTTGACTTTTTATCTTTGTCTCTTATTTGCTGGAACCTGTCATTGTAGAAGATTTGGTTATTGCCCTTTTTTTTCCTAATTTCACATTTCGTTTCAAATAATTAATGCATGATAATTGTATATAAAGTGATGTAGTATTGGTAAAATGGGAAAAATATATATAACCAAAACGATAAATTGTATTATTTGTTTATTCACACATATAAAAGTATGATTTTTCTAGCGATTTTAGAGAGTAATTGTCTAAAGTACCCTTTGGCTTTCCAATAATATTAAACAAAGCTCTTTTTTATTATTCTTTTCTGATGCTTAAATTGATTTTATAGGTTTTTTTATATTTTTTTCTTTCTTGGATGACAATGATAACTAAATCTTATTCAAACAATATTTTGTTTTTTTCGGCTGCCATGTACAACCATAATATCATCTTCAAAATCCTAAATTCTCAACCTACCAAACCATGCAATAAATTTTTGTATTCATTGGTCTGCAAAAGGAAGAGTTAGTTAAACATAATTGACATGACAAAACATCAAACAAACCATAGAAAATTATTTTACACAAGGAAAAAGAATGACTTTGAATTTCACATTCATAAGCGCCGGTCATGTCCATCTGTGTATGTCTGTGTCCATGCTACATTGTCGTGTCCATCCGTGTCAACACGACATGGCCGTGTCCGACCGTGTTCTGACTTTAAATTTTCATCTGTTTTGAACCATTTTGTATTTTTTTGTTTGCAGATGACTCATTGGCAGCGTATAATTATACATCATAGCAGTCATTGGGAGAGAACCAAGTACGTAGGCGACGACAAGATTATTGTATACATGGTTGTGAACCAGATATCTCGTAGATTATTGTATATATGGTTGTGTATGGTTTGGTTGAACGGAAACAGATAGGCACGGATGCACACAACCGTGCGCTTAAGAAGCTTTAGCGTGTCATGTGCAATAACATGTATCCATATAGCCTAAAATTGACCGTGCCCTGATGTAAACTGTAAACTTTGTCCTAATCATAAAGTTAACTGGATAAACCTAAATATACTATTCCAAAAACTATATATCACTAATATAACATGTTTCAATTAATATAATGAGACCGTGTAGTTAAGAAAATCTACCATGTCCAACTGCGTACTCAAGAACATGCATTAGTTTTAAAAAATTTGAATCCCTCAACGTTCATTCTTCAGAATGTGTGGTATGGAGATTGTGTGGGACCCGTTGGCCTTATTTGAATATATATTTTGATTTTTAAGTTAAATAATTTATTTATTGTTAGTGGTGGGAACCGTTAAGGTGTGTTTATCTCTTTCTTTGAAAATGACTAGAAAAATCATACATTTACAATTGTGGATAAACAAATCACACATTTTATTATTTTAATTAGTTTTGAATATTCCCACTTGATAAAATAAAATACGAAATGTTAAATAATATAAATAAACATTGGATTTACTGAGGTAGAATCATTAGTGTGTGTATGTGTGTGTATATATATGTGGGTGCATTAAACTCAAACCTTATTCTTAATGCATAATTAACACCAAATATAATCCATTGGATTTGAAATTGGATGGCCATGATTTAAGAAAACTGTGTATCATTATAGAAGTATTAACAAATCATTATAGGAGTATAATTGTCACACATAAATATTTATTTTCGGATGTTAGCGAAATTCATGGAATGTGTCCATTCTTTCCACAATTTGCGTTGTAATGATATACATCTAATTCTATGATGATTTGCATTCAACTTTGTGATGATTTAGATTCAATATTATGCTAAAGTATATTTTTGAATCGGTACTGGTACTTTATTTTCGGTTGTTCGCGTTTTATGTAGAGTAATAACTCATCTAAATCTGCCCACTATCATTATTCCCTATATTTCTCATAATCTTAACAAAAATCAATTCTTCAAAATTCAAAATTATCATACTATGGAAACAGAAAATATTTATCCACAATCATCATAACTCGTATTACTATATCATTCCCAAACTTTTGGTAAAAACATTACACCTTATGTTCTATATCATTATATAAAAAATAATTAAATGTTTGAACATCAACAATAAGCATATAAACATAACGTAATATGAATATCATTACGTAACATACTAGATGTCATTCTAACGTTTGTAGATCCTCATTATTTCAAAAATACAAATGACATAACATAAATTAAATAAATTTCATTCCTAAAAATTCGCCAGTTGCCATAACCACATTATTGATGGAAGAATCACATCACATAAAAATAGAAAACAAATATTTGGCCGTAAATTAGACTAAACAAAAATACCCTTTCAGTAATTAAAAAAATAAAAATAAATTACATGTGCCATGTTTTCATCCATTAGATCCTCGAAATCAATGGTTTTCATTCAGTCTCTGTTCTACAATAAGAAATGGTTCTTATTTGATTACACCTATATATATATATACATATATATATATAGTAATCAAATCCGAACCAATTCTTATTGTAGAACTGAGAACCAATCTTGATCGTTCATTTCAAAAATCAAACGGTAAATATGCATAACACGTGGCGGCTTTATAGTAGCCGAAGGATATTTTAGTAATTTTGTTTTATGATCAGTTATGGTATAACCGATTTTTATGGAAAGATTTGATTGATTATGGATTCTAATTTTTATGGAAAAAATCGT
>JAYDZE010575078.1:0-29843 GCA_034509125.1 Monilaria moniliformis
GGAAAAATAATAAATTAATTAAGTTTGAAAACTAAATAACGAGAACTCGCTAATTTTCGGGTTGACCCTATGGGTTCAGGTTATCTTCGGGCCAACCCTATCGGGTTGCGGGCTATTCGATTTAGGGTCATTCGGGTTGAGATTTTTTTCGCGTTGTGATTTTTCAACCCTAACCCTGTCGGGTTGTCGGGTTAATCGGGCCAACCCACAGGTTTCGGGCTAAATTGACATCCATACTCGAAACCTCGTGTGCTTTCCAAAACAACGATATGTCACGTAATATTTCAAATATTATAAAAACTAATAAGTGATCCATTATCAATCCATAATTCATCAAACACGTTAATATATCATCAAAAAAATATTACAAAATCGAGACAAAAATTACTATTATTAAGGATATTTGCCTGTAAAATCATGAAAGCAGACCAATCTTGGTTTATTCCACACCATTTAAAATTTAAATGATAAATCAAGAAATTTAAAAAATTCTCAATTGTCTAATCTGACCAAATTAAATAATTTTTTTTTTAAATTCTCAATCGTCTCATTCGAATCCCTAAACCCTACATCTTAGAATCTCGTCGGAGACGGGTAATTGACGATTCGAGAAGTGTAACCTCTTTCGTTGTCTTAGGCCTCAAAATATGACGTCGTTTTGCTAAACGGCCGTTCATTCGACATACACTTTTTGGTTTGCTAAATCAATTTCAATTTCTTCCAAATTTGATTAGATGAGACAATTAATTTTTTTTTAAAATTGAAATTTTTTAAAACTTCGTGATTGTTATCTATATTTTAAAAAATATAAAACAAATTAAAATTAATATATTCTTCGTCATTTTTAATGACAAATTATCCCTTAATTACTATTATTATTTTGGTGAGAAAATAGTTACTCCGACAAATAGATAACCGTCGCCAACTCTCATGTTGTTGATAAAGACGGACTATTTCACCTCACCCAGACAGCAGCCAATCACTCCTCGCCAAGTGGCGAAGAGAATCCTATGCGCCGCTCTAACGGCCGCCAACGAACCCACCCTCACAAAACCGCAAGAGGCAGAGAGATTCCATCGATCCTGACCGTTGTCCACTGCCAACCCGCGCGATCTGACGGCTGGGATTCTACCCCACCAACCGACCAACCAAGATTGGCCACGTCCCGGTAAAGCGACAGCCACTTACTTGCAATCGCCGGTCACCAACCGCAAGAACAAAAACTCCGCTCCGTTTATGCGATTCCTTTTTCTTTCTATTTTCGCCCAATTTTCTTCCTTCTCTTTCCTTTGTCGTCCGTACGAATTTTTCCTTGTTTTTTCCTTTTTTATTTGGTTGAAATTTGCCTTTTTTCCTTAACTTTTTCATTCTATCTGTTGAGGGAAGATCAGTTTCGATTATATTATTTGAGTTGGATGAATGCTCTGTATTTGAATTAAGGGATTGAGTTTTATATCTGAATTCTTTGAATTGGATTTGCTTTCCATAAAGGGGATTATGATCTATTGGTCTGAGTTTTGCTTTATTTTAGAGTAATTTTGGGGGAGCATTTTGGATTATGATCTGTGGTAAGATTTTACTATCCAGAATCTGATCCTTTTTTAGTTCAATTAGGGTTTCATGATGCTTAGTTGAAGAATTGGTGCATTTTAGCGTGGGAATTTGAAGGTGATTTTTTTTCCCCCTTAGGTTAAGGGTTTATTCATCTTAGCAATTATAGTGGGGTTTGATGAGAGCATTTTGAATGGTTTCGCACATTATTTAGTCTAAAAGAGGGGTTGATCTTGCTTAAGAGAATCGGAGTTGATCTTTTGGGAGGGATATGGCTGGTGATAGTGATAAATCTCCTCAGTTTAGTGATTGTAGTGAGGATAGTGGTGAGGTTTCTGTCGTGAAAGATGACACTTCGGAAAATGAGAATGAGTCGAAGCAAACGCTGAATGGTAAACCACCGCGGCATTCTATGAGCACTGCTACATTTGTGTCACCTGCAAATTTGATGGTAAATACTTATTTTTTCAGTCCAACAGCTACTTTATCATGTGTTTGTGTGTTACTTATGGAGGATTGTTTTTCTTGTTGAAGTGCTTGAATAAGTAAATAGTGTGTGAATCGTGTTTGTGTGGTGAGTTATTATGGGTTAGCAGATGCCTAATTTAGTTGATATTCCATGTTGGCCTTTAAATCTTGGTCCAATTTTTTATGGTTCGACATTGTAGTTCTGTATCCTGTGTATGTAATTGTGGATCACATTACAGTCCATAGTATGTTACTTCCAACCTTTATTCTCGCTGCTGCCTTGAGCAACGGGATTTGGAGAGGCATGTATGTGTACTTTAACATTGGCATAAACGAGGGTGTGTGGTCAATGTTGTGAAATATTAATGAACGACGGCACTAGCAATTAACTAAGAAGAAGACTTGTTCCATTTATGGAATGCTTTGATGAGTTGCATGTTTCTTCACGAGAAATGTTGGTTTTTCGTTTCATGTGTGCGTGCTGCTTTATGCGTGATGAGGTAACGCATTCTATGCATATCTGTCTACCAGGATTTTGATCTTGGAGGGATTGGAATGAAATCACCACCAGACGTAAAATCGAGCTTCCTACCAATTTTTCGGTCTGGAAGCTGCGCTGAGAGAGGACCGAAGCCATCTATGGAGGATGTACACATATGCATAGATAACTTGCCTCAGTATTTAGGTGAAGTTGCAGATGTCCCTTCGCCTGGAGCTTTCTATGGGGTAAGTTTGAAACTGAAACGTTTTCTGGTCCTTTTATCTCACTGAAAGGCCGTATTTACTAATTTTGGATTGCAGATAAATGCGCGGAGGTCTAGAACCTATTAAAGAAATACATTTCTGTATAAAGAATTTGACATAGACTAGACTGTATGCCTGCATTTGCTTTGATAATTGAGACAAAAAAGTTGGCATTACATGGACCATTGTTAGGGGAATTATGTGTCAAGATTGTATAATATGCATATTGTCGATGGGTTTAACTATTTCTTTGTTGAGAATCAGTCTCATGTAGTTTTCCACCTAATTCCGACTATCCTTCTTTAGACCGTGATATATGAGTGCCTTCGACAAGTTTTACTATGGATCATTAGTATGACGTCTTGAACTTGATTGTGTCGTCTCATCTCAATCACTTAGTTTTATGTAATTGCATTTTTCATAAAGCAGGAAATTGGGATCAGTCATGTAGTTTTTCTGCCTAATTTTAACTATATCCTTCTGTGTATTTGAGTATCTTCGACAAGTAAATTGTTCCCATGGAGCATTAAGACGCCCTTTTATACTCCGTTCTTTCGTTCTATTCTCTTGATTTTCTCTAATCATCGTTCACATTTTGCACGAAGCAGGTATTTGATGGACATGGAGGTATAGACGCTGCATCATTTGTCAGGGAGAAGCTTCTTAAATTCATCGTTGAAGATTCTTTCTTCCCTGTTTGTCTGGAAAGAGCGATCAAGAGCGCATTTCTGAAAACAGATTATGCATTTGCCGATGATAGTTCCCTCGACATATCGTCTGGCACCACAGTACTGACAGCGTTCATATCCGGGAGGTAAGAAAAGCTACCAAATTCATGTCTGGTTGTTTATAAATCAACTGCAGAATCGTAAGAGCTCGTTTCGTTTGCAGAAAAATGATAGTTGCCAATGCGGGAGACTGTCGAGCTGTGCTGGGGAAACGTGGCAGGGCCATCGAGATGTCGAAAGACCACAAGCCTAACTACACATCCGAAAGAATCAGAATCGAGAAGCTAGGAGGAGCCATATACGACGGCTACCTCAACGGCCAGCTGTCCGTGTCACGCGCCTTGGGTGACTGGCACATGAAGGGGCCGAAGGGGTCCGCCTCTCCGTTGAGCGCAGAGCCGGAGCTGCAGGAGGCACTGCTAACGGAAGACGATGAGTTCTTGATCCTAGGGTGCGACGGCCTGTGGGAGGTGATGAGCAGCCAGTACGCAGTCACGATGGCCCGGAAAGAGCTGATGCTGCACAACGATCCCGAGCGATGCTCGAGGGAACTGGTCAGGGAAGCGCTGAAACGCAACACGTGCGATAACCTCACCGTCGTCATTATATGCTTCTCCCCCGACCCGCCTCCTCGGATCGAGATCACCCCGGCCCGAGTGAGGCGAAGCATATCAGCGGAGGGGCTGAATCTTCTTAAGGGAGCTCTGGAAGGCAACTTGTGACTGAAATGGTAGAGTTTGGGTGATTGATTCATGGGGTTTACATGCTGATTTCTCATTGTTTTTAGTTATTTTTCTTTGAGAATTTCTGCTAGTGAAATGTTGTTGTATAAATGGGATGAGTTTAACTACTAGCTCTTTTAGCTGGTAAAAGATGATTTCTCCTGTTGTGCCTTAGCTTAGAGCCATGTTACCCTACATGAATCAAATATCTCTAGCCCTACTTCTCTCTCCTAAGTCCCTTCAATGCACAAAACTCCATGAAAAGAACCAAGACTTCTCATGCTTTCCTTCTTTCTTCTTCTGATAAACCAAGTCAGACTAGGTACATTCTGAAAAACTTCTTCGTATATAAAATTTTAATAGAAGTGCAATCCTTTTCATATTTAGTTTGGGGTATATTTAATTTCGCCTTTATTGGGCTACTATTTAATTGACCACTTCTTTGTACTCTACAAATTTTTATTTATTTTTATTATGGTATCTCATGATTATTGCTACAAAAATCTTAAATGGAAAACTTGGTGAGCATAAAATACCATTCATTAGAAAAAAAAAATTGCTTCTTGTTCTAGAGATTCCAAATAAATGATGGAAGTAAAACTGTAAAAATATGGGGGAAAAAATACAATCCATTTAATGTATTTAATGTATCAAATGAATAACCCTTGGTAGAAAATTAAATAATCTTTTTCATACAAATTATTTGGACATGTAGAGTAGATTAGCCTAATTAACAAGGAATGATCTTATACCTAAAACATCACAAATTCAAATCAATTTAGTTAATAAATTGATTATTTCATACTTAAAATATAATAAATTCAAATTAAAACATCATAAAATTGAATCGATTTAATTATTAAATTGATAATCTCATAATAAAAATATTATAAAATTCAGATATTTGGTTACATGTATTGATGTATACATACATTCATGATTTAGTAGGATGGGCTTTGCCTTATTGACCGCGGGCATCACGCCCTATCATTACACTACACGTGGAGGTAATTAGAACCTACTACTAATCTTCATGATCTTCTCACTTAGTCAATTAATCACAACCATATAAAATTCACAAAAAGAGAAAAGAAGGATACAAAAAATTGACAACTGACAACCCATCATGCAAGTCATTAGTAGAATAGTTGTTACCAATCTGACCATATCATTTTTTTAATTATAAAAAATGCATTTGGAGGGTCCTTTGTTTTCTGTCATTAATATAGAATGGAAGTTGAAAATTTGTATTTATTATGTATATAAATTATACTAATATTATTTTAATCGATATATTCTGTATGCATCACAAATAACAATTACTGAAAGTCTTCACTAAAAAGTTCATATTATAAAGATTATAATGCGCTTTGTAGAATTCGATTTATAGTCAAGAATCTTCTAATTTTATTTCAGAAAAAAAAATCTTTTATATTCTAATAGGAAAAATCAAAATATTTACGGGCACCACGTACAAAGTATTTGGATTCAATATTTGAACTGTTACATATACTTTAGCATTAGTCAAACGTGCAATAAATTTCATTAGTTGGTTAAATGTTTTCCATTTCTATTGTATTTCACATTTGATCCCATTAATATGTTTGTAATTTCAACTTCTAAATATAAAAACCACCCTTGAAATTTAGGAGGAATTTCGGCCTTGAGCACCACAGCTAAAAAGAAAAAGAAATAGAACATTTCAAGACAAAATCGAGAGAGAGAGAGAATAAATCAAGAAACCACAAAAGCCAAAAAAGAAAAGAATTGAAATGGAATAATACATAGATTTTCACATTCGTATATAAACGAATGGAAATAAATGCAAAAATAAGTGTCATTCTCTGCAATCATCATTCGATCAGGTTTGGTCGACTCATCAATTTCACTTTATTGAAAGTTTTTCATTCCCAACTAACAGAAAGAAAAAGAAAGAAGAAAAAGGGAAAAAAAGAAAAAAGAAAACTAAAGAAAATTCCTGTTATTAAATCTGTAATGGGCAGTCACTCCCATAAATGCTCCATTTTTAATATGCTCAAATTTCAGTAAAGATTTGAGCTTTTGAGCAGATTGGATCTGAATGGGAGAGACCCTTCTCTTTTCGGACTGAATCTTGAAATGGGCTCTGTGAGAAATGTGCCCCTTTGATTTCTAAGGTCTGTTTGTTTTTCCTTCTTCCATTTTTTTCTCTGTTTTTTATTTGGTTTGTTTTTGCCTGCCTTTTTTCTTTGTGTGCGTTTATGAGGTTTTGTTGCTGTTTTTCATGTTCATTTTAAGATGATTATCTCGTTCTTGATTGTGGTTTTGTGGTTTGAATTTTTATCTATATATATTTTAATTTGAAATTGGGATAATTTCATATTGAGCCAAAATGTAATCTTGCATCCTGAAAATTCACGTTCCATCAATTTCATTTGAGTTTTCTGTTTAGTAGTGGAAATCAGGGGTAGTTGCACTTTGCAATCTTGTTGTTCTTAGAAAAAGTTTCAAAAATTTATTGTTTATTTTTATTTTATAACTCTATGAAGTATAATATGGAATATCAGCTTAATTGCATTTAGCCTATCAAATGTAAGAAGTATAAAGCCAGTCCTAATCAAACTCCCAAATAAATTACAATCATGTTTATTGTCTTACCTTGATTAGATCCCAAATTTTGTCTTAGCTCTGTGTAGTTCTTGAATTTAAAAAAATATCTCAGTTTTAAGGGAAGATATCTTATCAATTTATGGATGAAGTAAATGTGAGTTATCTTCTTGCTTCCAATAAACTAGGCAACTTCTTGAATCATGATTTTGATATTCCATGAGAAATCACATGTCTGATGCTTTTCAGCTGGATAGGAACTGCAAAACCTATGTCCCGATTCTTCGTTGTGTATACGGTTTCATATTTAAATACTGTTGATATTGGTATTCCGTTGATCCTTGGAAGCGTCGTTAAACATTCTTTCGTGTTGTAATGTAGGTCAATGAATGAGGATGAAACTAGTGGTACCTCGATTGCATTGAGGCCTATGCTCCAGTGTTTGAAAAAACTGACTTAAAATGGCCTCGGGAGAACTGATTGATCAGGAATTCGAGTCTTTGAGCATGTCCAAACGTCTAGTTAGAAATATGAGCCAAAAATGGAAAAGAAGGGGCAATAGAAGCGAGGGTTGTGTGGAGGATGAGACAGCCGGGGTGTCTTTGAGGTGTCTGACTCTTTATGGTAGAGGTGGAGGCTGCAAAGTAGGCGCTGACACAGGTGAGGAATTCGGGGAGACGAGGTGTAGGCCTCGGTCAAGTGCGAGTGATGAAGGAAAAGGATACACCGCAATGTGTGGAAATGAGGAAGCAACTGTCAATTGCTTTTCATATGGTATGAAAGAGAAGTTGTGGAGGAAGAACAACCGGAGGCTCTTGAAATCTCATGAGTCTCAACAGAGGAATAGCTTGAATGCGCACCTCCCCGACGACGTTCTGGAGATGTGCTTGGTGAGGCTCCCGTTGAGAAGTCTCATGAACGCTCGTCTTGTCTGCAAGAAGTGGAGGACCTTGACAACGACGCATAGGTTCATGGAGACGAGGAGGGAGTGCTCCTTCCAGAGTCCGTGGTTGTTTCTGTTTGGTGTTGTGAAAGACGGCTTCTGTATGGGAGAGATACACGCACTGGATGTTGCCCTAAACGAATGGCACAAGATCGACTCTCCGGTTCTCAAGGGGATATTTCTGTTCTCTGTCTCGAGCATCCACGACGATATTTACATAGTCGGGGGTCGTTCGAGCCTGGCCAATTCCGGGAGGGTGGATCGCAGCTCGTTCAAGACACATAGGGGCGTGATAGCGTTCAACCCCTTGACTAAATCGTCGCGTAAAGCTGCGTCTATGAACCACGCCCGGTCGTCTCCGGTCCTTGGGATCTCAGAGGTTAATCCAGATTGTTTGATCATCAGAAATCAAGTAGCTCTGTCGGGGAGACGTTTCCACCGGTCAAGAGTCGGTGGTGTGTCTGATGTTTACGAGGATCCTCACCGGCTTTCGGTTAGACGCCAGATGAGGAGCTCCCTAGACGAAAACGAGAGCGCCGCGTTCCACGGTGTCAAGCAACACAAACTAGTCCGGCAAAAGCACGAGACTTGTTCGCGAGGCAAAGAATGTCGAAAGTTTGTTCTCATTGCCGTGGGAGGTCTCGGATCGTGGGATGAGCCGCTCGATTCGGGCGAAATCTACGACCCTGTATTGAATAGATGGACCGATATCCAGAGGCTCCCTCTAGACTTCGGAGTGGCTTGTTCCGGCGTCGTGTGCAATGGGATCTTCTACGTCTACTCGGAGAGCGACCAGCTCGCCGGGTATGACATCAAGCGAGGATACTGGATCAGGATTCAGACAACTCCGTTTCCACCCCGAGTGCATGAGTACTATCCGAAGCTCGTTTCGTGCAAGGGCCGCCTCCTCATGCTCTCCGTCTCGTGGTGTGAAGGCGACGGCCAGATTGGGAGGAGGAACAAGGCGATTCGGAAGCTTTGGGAGCTTGATCTGGTGCACCATTCTTGGAAGGCGGTCTCGGTGCACCCGGATGCTCCGATGGACTGGAACGCTGCGTTCGTGGCTGATGAAGACCTCGTTTTTGGAGTCGAGATGTTCAAGATTTTCGGGCAGGTGCTGGACTTTGTGACGATGTTTGACGCTTCCGGTGAAGACGGCGGTGGTGGCTGGAGCCACGTCTCGAGGGACCACGCGGCTCGCGACGCCGACGCATCGTCGTGCATGACCAAATCGATGGCTGTGCTGCGTTTGTAACTGAGGGTGATTTGAAGAAATGAACCGTGGCTTAATCTTTTTTCTTGATCATTTCTTGATCGATTCTTTCTGATGAGACTGGTAGTTTTTGTCACAGATTGTCTTTCTTCTTTTCTATTTTTTTTTTTTGTGTTTGTATTCTTGTATAAGGATGTAATTTGGTCCAAATGTAATTTCTCCACACATTGAATGTTTACCATTCCAAGATTAATAAATCCAAAAAAATAAATAAAAAATTATTAAAAAATAAAAGAATATTTCTACAAGAACCTTGTGAAAATAGTGCAGAATCTTTATATCAAGACTTGTAAACAAAATACAACAAGGAATTATTGCCATAAACACAGATACACTCCAAAAATGGGAAGAAAAAAGAGAAGGAAAAATGTTCAATCAATAATACAAAAAAGAGAAACAAAAGTTATTTACCTGCACCTACATACTTCTTTGCAAACTACATTGCTTCCAAATTCATCAAGACATGTTTGCAAAGATACCGGAGAAGTTTGGGATCTTGTCGACGTGCTTCAACGCGCGCTCGGCGATCTGCCGGGTCCGGTAGTCCCCGTGTTGGAACACGTCCACGAGCGCCGTGCTGACGTTGGGATCACCCGACACTTCGTAGGCGATCTCGTCGTTCCTCAGCAGTCTCTCGACGGCCCAGACGGCCCTCCTTCTCAGGCTGTCTGTCCGTTTCTCGAGCAGCACGTCGAGTATAGGCTTCACCCCTTCCGCGTCGAGCAATGCCTGGACGCCCTCATCTATGTCCACCCCATCGTCCAACAAGGTGCATAGAGCCGCGAGCGATGCTTCCACCACGTTCTCCTTTGTGTGGTCGAGGAGCGCAACGAGTTTGTCCACGGCCTGCCCTTCCAAGATGCAGAAGGTCTCTCTCAACGAGCACATGCCGCGGTGGACCTTGCAGAGCCCGGTGATGATCGGGGGCTTGCTCAGGCAAGGGAAGACCGAGGCGCAGAAGCCGGGAGGGGCGAACTCCGGCAGCTTCGTCAGGTTCTTTGACTCTTGCGATAGGTTTTCCAAGGCCATCGCCGACACCATCTGCACGTTGTCGAGGCCATTCATTTGGAGAAGGTCGATGAAGAGGGCGGCGAGGTTGTGCTCCCGGCAAAGTGAGCGGGCGGCGCCGGACTCCTCGGATAGGGCGAACGTGATCCTTGACAGAACCTTGACGAGCCCCTCAAGATACGGAGTCATGAACCGGCTCCCTCGGGTCTCGCCTTGCCGGATCCTCGTTATTCTCGATATGAAGAGCTCAAAAGCGCCCTCGTCCAGCATCTGTCTTGTCAGGCCGGCGTCTCTCTCCGGGAGATCAGCTAATAGCCCGACCGCCGCTGCCTGCTCCTCCGTTATCCCCACATTCTCCGATGTCACTCTGATCAGGCTCCCGAGCTGCCCCGACGTGCCGCGCAAGCAGTCGGCCAACTCCTGCCCCATGTGCGGCGAGAGATTCTGAAGAAGCTTGATCGACGCGAGCCTCAGATCCCTCTGAGGCGCCTCGACGAACTGCACCAAGCTGATGAGAGCACCGGAGCTTTTGATGGCGGAGACGACGCTGTACACGGTGGAGGGCGAGCTGGTGAGCCCAACGAGCACTTGGAGAAGCTTGCACCCAATCGCAGGGCCGGTGTTGCTGATGAGATGGAGGAGGTTATGGATGATCTCCTCCGACACGAGGATCTGGTGGTCCGGCCCAACCTCGATCGAGTCGAAATCGTAACCCGAGTTCACCACATTCGCAAGAATTGTTGCAGAAACCTCCTTCAGTCGCATCGGAAGCTGCTTGGCCCCGACGGTCAAGAGATCCTTCACGAGGGGCGGAAGGATATCCGCCTCGATCAGGACCTTCGCGCTCGTGTCATCCGATGAGATCTGGTTCAAAGCTTTCAACGCAGCCTCCCTTGACTTCATGTCGCTACTCTTCATCAGATTGATCAGCGAGAAGCCGGCCGTCCTCGCCACAAAGACCTTCACCTCGTTGTTCAGCACCAGCTCACCAACCAATGCTGCCATCGACAGTTTGGTCTCCGCAGATCCTGCAAGAGATCAAATGCACGACATGAGTTAACTATCTACTCTGACGAGAGTCGAGGCACAGAAGATTGAACGCGCACCTTCAAGTAGCAGGTGCAGAAGGGGCTGCAATCTGCCACACTCGGCCATCTGTCGCACGTTGTTCTCACAACGAGCGAGGTTTTCCAGCGTCCGTTCAGCCCTGTCGACGGTCAAGACGTTTTCGGAGTTGCTGCTAGCCATCCCTACCAAAATGAGAATAGCTCCATTAACTGATCCAATCTTCTCACAGAGTCTCTCTGATTTAGAGAGCTCATACAGCAGAGCAACAGCTTCTTCTCTCTCCTTCGACTGCTCGTGTGACAGGAACTTCACCACCGTTCGCACCGTATCGCCCTCCGCCATTATATCCTGCAAAACCACGAAACTTTGAGCCACGCGAGCCTACTGAAAACCAACCGAGGCAAGCAACTAAAACGCAACAAATGTCAACCTTCGACAACCTTATTATCAGAGTCGTCCTCCACCACAATCCGAATCGTCTCCAGAGCCTTGCACCGGACCCTCCGGCTGCTGCTCTTCAGCACGTCGACAATCATGGGTATCAGCTCTGCGTGGCGGATCACGTGCTTGTTTGAGTGGCTTTTCAGGCAGAGGTCCTGGACGAACTTTAGAGCCTGTATGATATCACTCTCCGGGGTTGACAGGGATAAGGATCTACGAGCCATGTCGATCTGAGCCGCCTCGTTCCTCGCATTCCATTCCTCGATAGTGTTCCTCAACGCTATGCTCGGATTCAGCTCTGTGCTTCTCAACTCCCTCAATGTTAACGGGCACACCAGCTTCCTCCCGTTCTCCCGGCACTCCTTGAACCACTTCTCGATGGCCTCTCTCTCGAATGTCTGCCCATTCTCCAAGGTCACAGGATCCCGCATCACCTGCTTCGTCAAGGGGCATATGAACGCGTCGTAGATCGGCTCAAGATGTAATCTGTCGAAATGGTGGCTGTCGTCTGACTGACCCCCCTGCTCGTAGCTCGCGTCCCAGTTTCCGGCCATAGAACCCTAGAAAGAGAAAACAAACAAAATTATCAACACAAGAAACACTTCATTACGTTGTTTCACCTTGATTATTCAATCCAGAAGCGCGTTGCTAGCTCCTATCATGTCTACAAAACTCATGACGGTTTATATCCGGCCAAACGCCCACGAAAATCACTTAAAGAAACATGTAAGAACCTTAAAAAATTTCCCAAATCAAACAAATCTCAAGATGAACAACATATGCAGATTGACATAAATCAAAACAATCTGTTACACATGATGCAAATGAAGGTCTAAAATAAGAATTACATGCTTTCCCTTCGATTTTCAATCCAGAAAGCGCATCCCTAGTTCCTATTCCGCCTAGGATATTGGTAGCAGAGCTCGTGATCGGGTTTTAGATCATTCCCGAATGCCCAAATACAAGACAGGAAGTAAATTTTACATACATCAGACCTAAGCTTTCATCTACACACCTAGTACTATTTCTCAAGGTGAAGATTTTCTTGAAAAGCCACTTCACATCACATTCTTTCACTTCGATTTTCAGTTCAATCGCGCGTTCTAGTTCCTATTCCACCTAAGATACTGATAGTCTAGATCCGGCCACTAAACGACAAGAAAATATCACTTACAAAGTGCACAAAACAGTACTAGAAAAAAAATCCTAAACTTTCTTCTAAATATAGTAATTTACTAATTTGCAAGCTGAAGATTTTATGATCACCTATTGCAATAGCTAATTCTCAGCTTCTAAGTTCTAACACCAATTCAAAGCAAAATTGCAAGAATTCTCAGTCCACTCCACCTAAACAAGCTGAAATTGAGACCTAAAACCCTAAATCAAACTAGAGCAACAATCCGACCCCACATGCTCAAAATCAAGAAACTCCCAAGCCATTCCAATCAAAATAAATCAAAATTCCACTATCCCAAAACATTCAATCAACGCCCAAAAAGCTACAAAATGGTAACCTTGCAAGAAATCACAGATCCATTACCTCAAAAAGAAAATCTAAAGAAAACAACTTTGGTGGGTGCAGAAACTCCCAATTGGTGTAAAAAAAATCAAGAAAATTGAACCCAATTGCGAAAAATCAAAACTTCGCACTCCTCCATGAATCTTGAATCATGGGCGAAGGAGCACGATTGGAAAGGAGAAGAGGTGGCAGCTGTTGAAAGAAAGTGGGAAAAAATTGAAGGAAAAAAACAAGAGGAAGAAAACAAGAAAGAACGTTTTGTTGGAGAGTGTTATCTTATTATTACAACCAACTACAGTGATACAAGTAAAATGATTTGTGTAGGTAATAATAGGTGAAAGTGGGAGTTGACTGAGCAATGAGTAGTCATTTATTCTTAGTTGCTGCATTTTTTAAGTAACAACGTAGAGCTGTGACGAACGTGCACTTTTTCGAGTCTCCTTCTGTTACACTCAAACCCATCCTGGCTCTCTCTGTCAGTCTGTGTATGCGTGGTAGTGTGTGAAATTTAAAGTTTCAATCGATTAGAATTTTGTAGTCGGAATTAGTTATGTGTTTCTTTAAAAGGGAAAATTAGTTATGTGTTCGTTGCTGTATATTGATAGTAATTTCTTTGATTTATGAATATGGCGTTATAAGGAAGGAATTTGTGGAACAAGAGTATTTGGTATTTAAGTATATGATAAATAATTAAAATAATATTTGTATTTCGGTAAATTTTGCAAAATCCCGTCACGTGAAAAAATGGCCATCAGTCGGAAATATGGTCATTTTATAAAAGAAAAATAAAATACGAAAAATAATATAGCGAAAATTATATTGGAAATATACGGAAAGAAGAAAAAAATGGCGATCAATAATAACTATATTTTTTCGATTCCATTTATATTTCGACTATAGATAAAATCAAAGGATGTAATACAAAAACAATATCATTGTTATTGGAATACTCTTTTATCTTTTGAATTTTGTTTCTCAATCTTGGATAACAACGCTCGTGCACAATTTTAAATAACTTTATTAAAGAAATTTTTTTGAATTGAAAAAGAAAAAGAGTACTCATTTATCCAAAAGAATATCTGAAAGCCAAAAAACAAAGCAAGAAATAGAGCAGAAACTCTGAATCGAGGAAGCAAAAAACAGGAGAGAGAAATGGAAACAAAACGCTATTATAATTCATATTGAATGATTTATATATTATATGTATTACCATGTGAGGACGAATTTGGATTTAAGAAATATTTATTGAGTTGATACCCAACCCTGCAACCCATTATCATTCCTAATTAAAGTCACTCCAAAAAGTTATTGTTATGTACAGTCGCTTAGCTCCCATTATTATAAAGCACCAAAAGTTCAAGTTAAGCAATTGTTGCCAAGTACAATGAAGAACTTATTTAAATGTGGAATTTTGAATTCGAATTCATACAAAATTTTGTCAAACCCTCAATTTCTGTCACCTCGAGTTGTTCAGCTCTTCTATAGTTCGAATTTGTCATCAAAATCTCATAAAAATTCAAAGAAAGTAGGCAAAAATGGTGATCTAAATAAGCCCAGGGATCCACTTTTCGATGAAATCCTCAGAATTATGGATAGTGAAGGCATGGAATTTGATAGAAACACTCCTTGTGTGTTTTCAGCAATGAAAGATGTAAACTTTGAAGGAAATTCGGAAAATTTGGGATCATATCCGTGTAGGCTGCAAGGTGTTTGTGGAAATGCGGATGAGAAAAAAGATCAGTCTTTGGCTTTGGAGGATAGCGGGAGCAGAGTTTCGGATGAAATCGAGGCGATAGATATTGGTCCGGTTGTTCTTAAAGTGATTGAGATTGTTAGGTGCGAGAACAGCTTGCTTTCAATGGAGGAAAGGTTGGAAAATGCTGATTGCAGATATAGTGAAGAGGTTGTTGTCAATGTGCTAAAGAAGTGTTTCAAAGTTCCCAAATTGGCTTTAAAGTTCTTCAATTGGGTGAAAAGCAGAGAAGAGTTTCGACACACGACCAACACCTTCAATGTGATGATAAATGTAGCTGGGGAAGCTGAGGAGTTTGGTTTGGTTGAGGATTTGGTTGAGGAAATGGAGAAGAGTACTTGTGAGAAGGATTTGAAGACGTGGACGGTTCTTGTGTCGTGCTACGGCAGTAAAAAACGGATTGGGAAAGCATTGGTGGCGTTCGAGGAGATGAAGAGAACTGGTGTCGAGCCTGATGCAGTTGCATACAGTACAATGCTGCGGGCACTCTGCTATGCTAGAAAGGCTGATCTTGCATTGGAGTTCTATGAGGAAATGGTGCGTAATGAGGTGAAATTGGATGTACATTTGAATAAACAGTTGATGAAATGCTTTGCATTGTGTGGAAAGATTGATGCTGCTCACTTGGTTGGTGAAAACATGATCAAATTTGAGATTCCCAAATCTCAAGTTTATGGTATGATGTTAAAGAGTTTTTGTATAGCAGGGAAGATCACTGAATCGTTGGAGTTGATTCGTGATCTGGAGAATAAAGATGTCTCACTTGAAACGGGGATGTTTGAGGCGTTGGTGAAAGGGCTTTGTAGCAGAGATAGGATTAAAGACGCGATGGAGATACTTGTGATAATGAAGAAGAGGAATGTGTTTGATCAGAACATATATGGAATCCTTATTAGTGCATATTTGGGGAGAAATCAAGTTTCTGAGGCGTTTGGTCTTTTTCAAGAGGCGAAAGGGTATGGAAATGTGTTGGTCTCCACGTACACGAATTTGATGCAACACTTTTTCTGGAAAGGTGAATTTCATAAGGCTTTGGAGCTGTACAATGAGATGCTTCGGTTGGGATTGAGATTGGATAGTGTGGCTATAACTGCTGTTGCTGCTGGTTATGTTCAGCAGAATCGGGTTTCTGAGGCGTTGGAGGTGTTTAGGAGTATGTTTGAGATGGGAATTAGGCCTGCATCAAAATCGTATATGGTTTTCATAAAGGAGGTGTGTAAGATATGCAAAGCAGATGAGGTTGTCGAGGTTTTGAATGAAATGCAGGTCTGCAAACTAAGTAATGTAGACGAGATATTGAGTGAGGTTCGATCTTATCTTGAGAAGAAAGGAGAAGTAGAGAAGGTGAATGCTATTAATAGGTTTTCTACGTCTTGTCATAGAAGGGTAAATGAGAAAAATGCTTATCAGTGCAATGAATCAGAAAAGTTGGATACCAATCTAATGCTGCAGAGAAGGGCGGCTTGCTTTGTGGAGTCTGAAACGAGACAAGATGACTACTCTGATGCACAAGAAGTTCGCCTCGTATTATCATCCTCGGATGATTGGTGCTCTATACAAGAGAAGCTAGAGAGATTCGATTTCCAGTTTACACCTGACCTTATTGTGGAAATTTTACGAAGTTCCAGCCTTGATATCGGCATTGCCTTGAAGTTCTTTGCGTGGATCGGGAAACAGCCAAATTACAGTCACAATGAGCAATCATACAACATGGCCATGAAAATTGCTGGTCAGGGCAAAAACTTTAAGCAGATGAAAAGCTTGTTTTATGAGATGAGGAGACGAGACTGCTTGATAACAGCTGACTCATGGACAATCATGATAATGCAGTATGGTCGAACAGGGTTGACGGATCTGGCTTTGAGTTGTTTTAGAGAGATGAAGCTGAGCACGTGTAAACCAACCAAAAGCACATATTGCTCTTTGATAGCCTCGCTTTGTGGAAAGAAGGGCCGCAAAGTTGATGAGGCGATCCAGATATACGAGGAAATGATGCAAGCGGGGCTAGCTCCAGGTAAAGAATTGGTCGAGGCTTATGTTGGCTGTTTATGTGAAGTCAATAGAGTGTCGGATGCCAGAAGATGCATTGAATCTTTACACAAGTTTGGTTTCTCGATTCCACTGTCTTACTCCTTGTATGTTCGGGCCCTTTGTCGTGCAGGGAAGCTGGACGATGCTTTAGCCCTAGTCGATGAAGCTGGGTGCGAAAAGCATCTCCTGCAGCAGTATACCTGTGGTAGTCTTGTTCATGGCTTGCTACGACAGGGGCGGGTAGAGGAGGCGTTGGAAAAGATAAATGGTATGAAACAGCTTGGCTTTCACCCTACTGTTCATGTGTATACATCTTTGATAATCCATTTCTTTAAAGATAGAGACATAAACAGAGCTTTGGCTACTCTTGAAGAAATGAAAGACTGCGGCTGTCAGCCTACTGTAGTCACTTATTCAGCTCTGCTATGCGGTTATGTGAGATTGGGGAAGGTTAGTGAGGCTTGGGATGTTTTCCAGCGTCTGAAAAGGGAAGGCCCGTTGCCTGATTTCAAGACTTATTCTATGTTCATAGATTGCCTCTGTGGAACAGGCAAGTCGGAGGATGCTTTCACACTTATCCCTGAAATGCTACGTGATGGGATTGTCCCGAGTACAGTCAACTTTCGAACGATTATGTATGGACTGAACAGAGAGGGAAAACCAAATCTTGCACAGGCTGTTCTAAAGAAGAAGTTGGATCTCAAAAGAAGAAGACAAGTGGTAGCATAGGCATGTCTTGTTCTTTATTTTTTTTTGTGTCCCATTTTTAGAATCTTTAGTACTGTCTAATTTCTAATATTAATGCAGTTCTACTCCTACCAATATGTTCAACATTTCAGCTCAAGTATGGAAATTTCTGAATCAAGGTATGATTCTACTTTTATGTACTTAATTGGGAAAGTTGATTGTGCGAAGTGATCTCTTTTCCTTATGTGTGAGCATCTCTCATTTATGTCGTATAAATTTGTCTCGAATCGTGTAAACTGTGCCTTGTGAAAAGAGTACACAGAACTGAAGTAACTTCACTTTTATTCTCTCGTGTGCAGCACCATTTGTGCTTTGATTGCACAACAGTTACCTGTCTGAAAAGGGATATGTGACTTAATACCAAAATTTCCGTAAAAGTCTTGATCAACATCAGGGGCAGCGACTGAATGAAGTTGAGGAGCACAATGAATGTTGCTTAGGAACAAACACTCCCTGACTCAATCGGGCCTCTCACAGCAGCTCAGCATTGCTCACTTAGCAGTGTTTCAGAAACGGTGAAATATAAGAATTATAAGATTTGGTGATGGAATCAAAGATCCTTCGCTGCTCTATGAAATAGAGAGTATATCCACATCCATAATATCACAGATACTCGAATCAGTTGAGCAACCAAAGGTCTGTCCTCCCCTTGCAACTGTAGTTTCTAGGTTCAGGTGTTTTTACATTGAATATCTCTTAAAGAAGCTCAATTTCATGTCACTCTCGTTTATAGCACGACCTACGAATGTTTTAGTTCGAAGAAGAAGAGCTTTATTTCCCTACTTAGACAGGTTAGTCAAGCTCTTAAAGGATTAGATGTTATCAGTATTCGTCTTCATGATATGAGTGTAGAGCTGTCCCATTTTTGTTTTCTGGTTATTTTTTGTAGGGTATATTAGAATATTAGATAAAATAGTTAGTTTTGAGGTTACATGAAGCTAAACAGAAGAAGGTAAACAGCTAAAATAGTTACTGAGCCTTCTCACTCTATGTATTGTTGAGGATTTCCATCTTCAAAAAATTCTGTATAACTAATTAGAATATGGTATAAAGCAGTTACCTATTTTGTTGTATAGTTTCAAACTACCATCTATTTCTAAATATTAGTTATTATAATTAGTTTTTATTACTTATTTTACGGATACGGGCTATCTGCTATCATGCTCCGCCGATAGAGGAGTCGAATGCTAGTTGTGCAATAACAGACGTGCATAATGGAAGAGTCTCGTGTGAGGTCTCCCGGCAAAACGAATCAAGATTTGCATTCAAATTCATATTTTAATAACACATTCATAATTTATCTGAATTCGGATCTCGACGCATCTCCGGCAATTTTTTGTATTTCATTCGTGAAATAATGAATGTGGTCTGCGAAATTCCATCAGAAAGAACTCTCAACTTAGAATACCAAATTCAGTACATCATCAAGATATAGATTACAAAGGAATACATGCTGTTTTCAGTCAATTACAACATAGTATTAGATAATTTCTTGTACATTCACACACATCCCAAACCCCAAAAAACAACACAAAGGGAATTAAGAAAAGAAAAGAGAAACAAGAATCCTAAAACAGAAATTCTTGGGGGGAAAATAATGAAAAGAATACAAAGCAGCTCTTGTCTTCAGCAGAACGAAATTTCCCCAAAATTCTTCAAATGTTGCGTTCCTGCGTCTTGTAATAATCTCCACAACGTATACGCGAAGCAGAACGTGCCGGTGCTGACGTGATACGTCGTTCTACTATCTTCATTCTGGAGCAATACAATACTACAAAACTTTGCAAATTTCTGCAATGATTAAACGCCGGTAAAATCTCAATGCTGCTGCTGTTCGTGTAATTTCACTAGTATACGCCCCCGAAACTTCTAGAATTTTCTTTACTAGTAGTATCTGAAGAAACCTTAAACGGACCACTAGAACCAAAGGGATCAGAGTCATCAAATGAATAATTGCTGCTCTGGTCAAAGCCCCTAGAGCTGCTTATGGAGTCGAACCTAGCGTAGGTCTCCCCACGGGGTGATGAGGCATGATCGTGTGTGCTGAACGAATCATACCTTGAGAAACTCTCAAACGGGTCTCTTGAATCATTGCCGTACCTTGGAGAATTGCCGGACCTCGTAAGTGGGGTGCTGGGAACAGAATCCTCGAAGAACAGGTTACTCTTTGGGAAGGAACTTTCTGCACGAGGAGAGCTGCTTCCTTCTGGACTAGCACCAAAATCATTAGAACCGGAGAAATATTTCTCGTCGTTCTTTGCACCGTCCGGATCCTGATAGTAGTGATGGTAGAGTAAACAAGATATGAATAATCATAGTCGGCAAGGACTTAAAAATTCAACGAACGCTTCACTGTAGCTTGTACTATATGTAAAATTCCATTTAAGAAACGGCTATCAAGCCTATGATCACATACAGATCCAAAGAATAATTTTCATGCAAAGATTTATGAGAATTCCACAGGGATTGCTATGTCATGCATTAAATTCAACGAAAGTTGATAAACTTGTCGGTCTCATAAATATAATAAATAAGAGAAAGCAGGCAACAAAACTACTTGCCTTGGTATTGAAGCCCCACACTGAATCAATATCATCATTGTTATCAAAATCACCCCAAGAAGGTTCATCAAAGCCTCTGTCGGTCAAGGAAAAAGGTCAGGAGCACGCAATGAAGAATCTTACAAGACAGTTTGGCGATTTAGAAAGCTGAGCAATGTGACTGTGTATGGTGAAAAACTAAACCTGTGGGTTTCAGCATCTCCATCAGAGCTTTTTCTGAAATGACCCTCCGAGTATTCTTTGGACGGACTTTCATATGTTGTTGGCCTCTGTGGACTTCCACGTGGACTCTTTGACTCATCTGCACTAAAAACTGATTCTGCATCAAAGGCACTAGCCCCAGCAACAAAGGGTTTTTCAGGCTCAGAAGCATTTGATGGTGAGTCAGGGGAATAGCTATGGGTTGGAGAAGAATTTTCTCTCTCAAAAGATGCTGATTTGCCATTTTCAGGAAGTGCAACATCAAAAGAAAATCCTGTAAAAAACAGACGTGTCATCCATAATGCAAGAATTTATTTTATTTTTTCATAATGCAAGAATTCATTGGAAAAGCAGATTTCAGATAAGGAGATGCTTGACAATTATGTGGGAATGAGAACAGGTATGTGAATGGAAGTGCAATTGCAAGGGCAAGAGATGTCAAACCATCATCATCAAACTTGTCCCAATCTTCATCCCATACTGCTGCTATCTCTGGGATCCCAGGTTGCCAACCTTCAGAAAAAAAATAAGAATAATTTTAATGGCCAGGCAGTAATGAACTAAATTTAAATCAAGCATAAAGAATCAAATTCAGGTATAACAGAATGGATGAAGTCAATAGAAAGTAGGGGTATGAACACAGATCAGGTAATAACAATTCGACATAGTTTCAATCTGTCTCGACATCAGGTGATTAAATGTTCATGCTACATACCTGGTGGGCCTCATGTTTGGAAAAGTTTTTGATAACTCTATTTGGTAGCCAATGATACTAAAAGACTGATACTGCAATTTCTTGCTCTAACATTAATTGCTAGTTGCTGTCCATAAGTCAAACTTTAAGACCACCATGAGACAAAAAATCGCAACCAGAAGATACAATCTCTCTAGCTTTGCTCAACTGTCTGAAATTATCCACCTGGCATCTCAAGCCTTCACCACTTCATTTCATGAGGTTTCATGTCTCCCTCCATTATCTTCCCTCCATTTCTTATTTAAACCTCTCCACTAGTTCCTATCTCAAAAATTTTATTGGCTGATCTTTTGCTACCAAACACCTATAACATGGGACTACGAGCTCTAATCCTTCCTTTCCTTTTTTTGCCACTAAAATTTCCAGTCTTACTTTTTGGGCTATAAGTAAAAACTAAATCCAATAGATCTTAACGAGAAAACTAAATCTACAAATGCAGAAAAAATAATCAGATTGAGAAATAAAGCACACAGTTCTTTATTGTGGGGGGGTGGGGGGGGTGGTGGGGGTAAGCACAGAGAGAGAGAGAGAAGTGGCAATGGAATTATGAAAATTTATAGCCAATACAGGATTACCTTGGGGAAGCTCAATTATGGCCGCAGACTTAACTTCTATAGAATGTTTCCTGCAACGTTCAGCCAATGCCTTGAATAGTTCCTCAAGATCGGATTGTATACGATCAGCACGCACCTAAAACCAGGTATGTATTTTAAGTGTGACTTCAAACAGCTGTAGGACATGTAAAAGACCGATCGCCATCCTAGCTAAGAGGCAGTACTAACCTGAAGAATACCATCAGCACTTCCGCCTTGTTCCATTTTGGTGATTGCTTGTTGCAACTCCATCTTCCGCTCCTATAAATATGTAATCTTGGTTCTGAATCAATTTAACAGTAATTGCTAGAGGGAGAAATATTCAAGTGGGATACACATTAACAATAATCATATTGGCTGTCGGTGATCATGCTATTTTTGATCTAGTGATGTTGATTCATGGGGAAGTGATGGTAGAGGGAGTGTAACACTAGGAAGAATGACAGTATTATTACAATTTTCAACTATGCTGGTGGCAATCATAGGGATATTAGTGGGGAGACCTAAATAAAATTCTAAGTAACTCAACAATAATAAAGCTTGGACAATCAGCCAAGCAAACAAGTAGACTATATAAATAAGACCAGCAGTAGGATCCAAGTAAAAATTGCCTGAATGTCACGAAAGGAAGCCTCTTCAATAGTTAACTTTGAATGGATTTCTGCAACTTGTTTGTACTTTTCTTGATATTTCTTCTCCAGCAACTCAGCCTGGAAATAAAAAATTAATCAATGATATTGTGACTACAGGAAGGTAATTGAGTTAAATGTTAAAGCGTGTATCTTGAATTCCAAACATACCTCACCCTTGTCTGCTCTAGCCCTTTCTGTGATTTCATTAAGTCGATTATCACATCTACTTTTATACAAAACCTGAAATATAATTTTGATAAAGAAGATAAATTATTGTAAATCATATGCATCAAAATTAGTTAATTGTGGTGTTACGTGATTACAATGATGGCAAATAGCAAACAAATATTTAATGAGTACAGTGACATACAAGGTCTTGCATTTTTGTCCGATAGTATTCAAGCTTCTCTCTGGAATCCAAAAGCACCTTGTCCTTGTTGTCAACCTAGCATTCATCACAAGAAACTTGTTAGACCAAGTTTATAGAACTTACTGCTCATAAAAGACATTAATTTTCAAGTTGACAAAGGAATATATGGTTGGGATTATTTGAAGTCAATGCTTATCTTTTCTTACAAAATAGCCACAAAACTTTCAATCAGAGGTACAAATCCTTACCAGAGGTACAAATCCTCATCCAAATTTATTTCAATTTCAGATACTTTGAGTGAAAACGGCACAAAAGAATCTTATTAATAGGATATTTTCCACCGAAAATATAGATAAATAGCAACACAATGGAGAGATACAAATCTTCAAGCACGCTCATGACAACAAGACAAAGTATAATGACTGGGAACACTTGAATCAGCAAAAGATAATCCTAGATACAAACGAAAGATGCAAGGGGATGGCATCATGACTGTAGGTACCTTTCCAGTAGTTTCTGCTGCTTCCTGACCCCCAAAGTCCAAAGAATTGACCAGCCCATTACTGTGTTGATTTCCATGTGAATTATCTAATGTACGACCTCCAGCATTCTGATTGAATTGCATCGATCCATCAGCCTGAGAAACTACTGGCTGCATTGGCGGTCTTGACCCAGCATGTGAAACTGGTTGACCACCAGGCAAGCCCTGCTGTGGTCTTAATCCTAAAACCAAGAGAAAAAAACAGGCATCATGGAACAATTTGAAGGATGCTTAAAAATAAGACAAGCGCAAGTCAGTCAGTACCTGAAGCAGGACTCCATGCCATGCCCCCATAAGCTGTAGGTGGACCTGCCAATGTCACTAAAGTTTCGTCGAGCATGACACTATTTGGGATCACAGATGGAAGAGGGTTTCCTTCCCTGTACCGCTCCATCAAATAGAGTGCAATGCAGAACTCCCTTAAAGAAAGCATGCTATCATTGTCTTGATCTGATAGATCCCAAATCTGCTTTAAGACCTCTGGAGATGATCACATATATATTGGTAAGTGTGTTGTTATACTGGTAGATTTTCAATGTTCTAGGACATACTCACACTCCCAAAAAAGAGGGGGAGGGAGGAGAGAATAAATAAAGTAAGTTCACTGCAGAGAAACCATAGTTGTACTTCCACTTCCTCTTTAGACCACTCAGAAATCTATAAATAGACTTCAACAATTTTAAATGGACAAAAGGATCTGGGTAATGAATTCAACTTAAGATGACATCTCAACCTATACTCCTACAATATATTAGCAGCTTTATGATATGTTATATATGACAACATTTCAAACGGTTTGAGCATGTGTATGACCACATAATCAGCAAGCACCAAGGCACTTCATGAAATTCAACAATATTTCCAGAAAGCAGAACGAGAAAATTCCATTCGCAGTCAAATAGTAAAGGAGAATTGCATACGGTATAAGTATTTTACGAATTTTAGGTGATCTTTCTGATGACAAGATAAACTCATCATGGAATGGTGATCAATTAGTATGTGCAGAACCATAAAACTTCTGTAAGAGGAATATCGCCAACTAAATTTAATCCAATGGTTTGAGTAGAAACCATTGGCAAGCTTCAAGTCATAAGCACATTCAAGAAGCTTGGTATGAATATAGCTAATGAATTTCATACCTCTTGGCAGTCTCCAACTCAAGAATAGATTACGAGCCTGATCACCTGTAATTTTCCCATCTCTATCGGTGTCTACTTCCATAAAAACTTTTGCATACTTTTGAATGCCAGCTCGTGTCATTTTTGGCCATGAAATCTGTGAGGGCTCTGACGTTGCATTCCCCATACCTGTTTGGAGTCCAGGTGTCAAGCCTGAGGAAGTAACTTGAGTTGAAGCCTGCTGATTAGAGTTGGGGATATACTGTGTCTGTGCAGCTGGAACTGCAGCAGATGGTTTTCTGAGAGTGCTCTGTAAACCTTCAAAAGGATCAGGCTTAGCTGAAGGCTGGACACTCGAACTAACAGGGAGAGCAGCAGAAGATGTAGGCAGGCTACTTATAGGTTGTTGTAGAGCAGAAGAAACTTTTTGGGATGAAGACTGATTTGCAGAGAACAGATCACCAGAAAACATGGCAGACGAATTAGGCCCAATACCTGAATTAACTAATGCTTTAGGATCCTTGGCACCTGAGAAGGATGAAAGTGGGTCTTGGGAATTTGGAGCACCTGATGACATGGATGGATTAACTCCTCTATCCAAGACTTGTGTAGCAGGTCCAACGGAAGCAGACCCAACCGACCAAACATTATTTGTGTTTGGAAGGCCAACACCAGTCATGCCTCCAGAAACATTTAGACCACCAGTAGCCTGAGGTGGACGTGAAGCAGGACCAGTAGGCATGGATAGAGGCGGTCTCATCTGGTTGCCTTGAGAGGGGAAAAATTGTGGGTTCACATTTGTACTTAGGGGTACCTGGCCATACTGCTGGTTCGTTCCAGTACTAGAAGGTTGCAACTGCCCAAATGGCCGGTTCATACTTGTGTTTGTAGGTGGGGCCTGCCCAAAGTGCTGGTTCATTGGACTTGCCGACTGTCCCTGTAAGAGCTGCTGGTGCACTCCAAGACTTGAAGGTACCATCCCAAACTGCTGGTTCATGCCAGTAGAAGAAGGCACCGGTCTAAGTTGTTGGTTCATTCCTGAAGTTGACAGAACTGTTCCCGGTTGCTGGTTAATGCTGGAATTAGGAGGAGCCAGCCTTCTGAATCCAAGATTTTGAGAAGATGGCTGGGGAGTCACACCCACCTGTGTCAAAGGTGAAGCAGCCACTGGGCTTGGCTGTGGTCCAGGTGTAGCAGGTACATTTATTTGGGGGGGTGGGATTTTGGCAGAAGCTGGACCATATAAGGCTGCCTTAACAATATCTGGTGTCAATTCTCGCTTGCTTTGAGCCACTGTAACAAGCTTAAGAGCATTATAAAACTCAGGACCACTGAGAAAGCCAGTGCGATTTTGGTCAGCATGCATCCATATCTGTAGCAACAGTTCAATATTGAATGAACATCAGAACAATATAATCATCAAACAAATCAGGATAAGACTGGGGCCACAGTGGCACAGCTGCTAACTGTGGTTACTCAATTATTCTTAACAATTGCCAAAGTGTAAGACAGCTATCATCAAGAACAGTTTAATAAATTAACATAAGAGTCCTAGTATTTCGATGCATCCCATCCCACAGCTATCACTTAGGAAAGTGAGAGGTTCCATTTATGCAAATCACCCTGACGAATGATGCAACCCACACAAAAATAAAAGCAAAGCCCTCCAATTCACTGTACCAACTTCATCTATCATGGAGGTGCTTGTTTACCCGAAAACCCAATTACAGCTTTGCAAAAAGACTAATCGTATGCCATCTCTCAATCATGATTATCGTAGTCACCAGAAAAAAATAAAAACCCTTTTTAAACCTCTTCCATATTGAGTATAAACTTCTAGATAGGAAGTGAGCAGTCCAACTCCTTTGCTCAGTGTACTACAAACATCACTGTAACTCCCACAAGTTCATCAGTTAATACAGCTCTTACAACCCAAACCACCACTAACAAACATCATCTCCCATCCCAAAAAGACCAAAACTTGTAAACATCCAAATACCCCAATATTAGATACAAAAAGCTTAAACTTGACTGACGGATCCCACAACATGTCATCTGAAATAATTAACGCTAACTTAAGTAAAACTCGCAGACTATCGAAATTAAGCTAAAAACGAAACATAAAGTAATCAAATTGACCTGCGCAAGAACTTGTCTGGGCAAATTGGACCCTTGCAGAAAAGCCACCGCCTCAGCTCCACTGATCCGGCCGTCGCGATCCGCATCTGCCTTCTGGAAATACTCCTCGAATTTCTCCATACTTACTCCCGCCATTTCTTTTGCCCCTTCTCCAAACCCTAGATCACCACATTACTACATCAAATCACTGTCCACCGGTACCTATAGCTCCAAATTCACGACGCAATCAGCTCAAACAGAGCTCGGAAATCGGAATTGGCAAGTTGTATTGAATTAGTGGGAAAATTAGGGGAATTCAACGACGGATCGAATGAGAAAGATGGGGGAGATGATGCGATTGGAGATCAGAGAGAGACGATACAACGAACAGTAGATTTAACTTCCCATTATTCTGTATTAACTTTATTGGTCGAAATATTTTTTATGGGGAATTTCACAAGGTACAACATTGGATATCCAAAAGTACAACATCGGTCTGCACAATTTTTCCTTTTCTCCTTTTCTTTTATTCAATTTATCCCTTATCGTGACATCTTATTGTTACTGTGGATTTAGCTCATTTTCCACGAGCATATTATGTGTCTATGTTTGCTTTTTATAGTAACGCGTCGCGTTATGTCTTTAGGGTATAATAATTTTGTCACAAGATTCATTTTCTTTTACTTTATCCTTAGTATTACTTTATCCCCAGCCGAGCCGACCGCCGGTTTAACACCATTGCACTTTAGATGGAATTCTATTTCTAAAACTAAAACCCAGTTCACTCTTTCGCAGTTTCACGCCCTCTGCTCCGCAAACCTCTTCTTCTCTTGAGCCTTCAGTCACTCGTCGCTCCTGCCCTGCTACCCCGCCGCGTCGTCGCTCCTCCTCCGCCCCGCCGCGTCGCCGTACCGCCTCCAGTATTCTCCGCCGCCGACTCGCCACCGGTTAAGGTATTATCCCTCATTCCTCAAACCCAAGCTGCCGCCTCTTCCCCCTTCCTTCAAGCTGTCCCCCTCAAACCCAATTCTGTATTACAGTGCTCATGCCTTACATTTCAATCATTAATAATTTGGAGTTTTTATGAATAGTTTATATTTGTTAGTCCTCGTTCACTCTTCTTTTTTTCTTCTTGGATTGTGGAGGTGGGGGAGGTAGTGTAGGGTATACTTGTTGAAGCTATATCTGTGTTTTTCAAATTTATGTTCCAGTTTGATGATTTTTTAAGCTCTTAGTGGTTTGTGTATGATGGTGGGTAGGTACAAGTTATTCTTAAATTTTTATTTGTCTTAGCTAGTTTATTGACCAAGTTCAAGCTTGTTTATGGAAACTGAGCTGAAGCTACAAACAATCTTAGTTGTGCTTTAGCATTGAATAATGAATATAACAAATGTAGCTAATATTTTTACTTGTAAATTCTAATCCTTGGTTCTTAAGGTCCGTTGTTGCTGTTGTTACTGACTTACTGCTAGTGTATTGTTATTATTATTGTTGTTGTTATTTTCCTGATGACAAGTATCATTATAGATGAAGATAGCTGTAGAAGGGTGCATGCACGGAGATCTGGATAATGTATATGCTACTCTTCTACACCTCCAAGAAATTGAAAAAACCAAAATTGATCTTCTCATTTGCTGCGGGGACTTTCAGGTAAATTAGATCATTGGCATGATGATTGTTAATATGGTTACTGTTATAACTACTACGAGTATTACCCTTAATATTCATCCAGGGTTTCTATAGCTTGTGCTATGATTTGGTTGATCTTTTTTAACTGAGTTGTCCATTATTAGTATTGGGCAAAACTATGTCAAATATGTAGGATATTGAATGTGAGAACCTTGACATTCTATGGGTCTTAGATATTATTCACGATGTTAGGTTCATATCATAGCTTTCGATCTTGAAGCCTCTTGTTCTCATAAAAGTTTAAGTGCATCCAGGCATGTCAGTAACTATAGTTGTTTGATCTGAAATGACTTCTAACGCTGTCCTTTTAAACTGAGAAATGCACACATAGTGGGCTCCTCACTTGTTAATTTCAACTATATGTTATTGTTTAGAACACAATTCTATGTAAAGTTATACAGTAACTATAGTTGTTTGGTTTTATAACAAGAAATGAAGTTTCCTTAGAGTGCATTTATTTAGATGATTTTTGTTCTATCAGGCTGTTCGGAATGAGAAAGATTTAGACAGCTTAAATGTTCCACCTAAGTACCGGACAATGAAAACTTTCTGGAAGTATTACTCAGGCGAGAAAGTTGCACCCTTTCCAACTATATTCATTGGTGGGAATCATGAAGCATCCAACTACCTTTGGGAACTGTGAGTAAAATTTTTATAGGATAGCATTAATACCTTGGAACTGCTAGCATAATATTGCTAGTTTTATATTTATTCGTTTCATTTGAATGTAATGTTTGATCTGATGAATGAAGTTTTTAGTTAAACATTTTATCCTCATATATTTCTCATTTTAGAGCAAAGCAGCTGAAAGGAGAAACCATACTCCCTTTATCCCATTAATTATGCCACGTTTGACTTTTGCAGGAAAAATAATAAATATCAGATTCTGGTTAAGTTTTCCCCATAATAGCCAACTTGTTGTCTCTTAAAAGCAGTGCAATTTACATTTATTTTGATAGCGGAACAGATTATGCATGGGCAATGTGTTTGGCTGGTCAACTCTGAAACCAAATGTGATTTATTTATGTGCAAAACATGTCGGGATATACCATTGTTGCATACACTGTTTCTTGTAAATGTCTTTTGAAATATGTTTTGATTTTGTATGAGAATGAGGCATTGGAGAAAACACGAACTTATCTGTAAGATGTTTTCAGGTGAAAAAGAACTCTCCTTTGAAATCACTGAAATTACCGAATTGTTTATCTGAGCCTGGAAATTAAACTGAACCCTAATTGAATATGACCAATAGATTTTAATCTGCCATCCGTTTTGCTTTTCGGAGGCTACAAACTGGGGAGTGTTTTATGATTGACTACCTTGAGTAAACTTCATTTTTTTTGTGTGTTTGATGGGGAGGTGAGGGGAATTTTCTTATCCCATCCATTAAGTTAATTTACTTCTGTCCCTGTTATCCTGTTCACATAATTTTTTGCATTCCACTTTTGTTAGTGTACAGTTCCTGTAATTCCACATTTAACTAGTTTCATTATTATAATTTGTCTATCCTTATATATAAGGTCAACTAGTTCAGATTATACGTTTCTCATGCAGATTCCAACTATATTTATTTGTTGTGTCAGGTACTATGGTGGATGGGCTGCACCGCAAATCTACTTTCTTGGATTTGCTGGAGTAGTCAAGTTTGGAAATGTTCGTATTGGTGGACTTTCTGGAATTTATA
>JAYDZE010575079.1:0-11567 GCA_034509125.1 Monilaria moniliformis
TTTAGAATTAGCATTTTGCGTTTTAAGTATCGAATTTAGCTGAAAATTAACTATTTTTTTAATATTATAATTTAATTGATATAATATTATTTACGTTTAACTTTTTAAAATTCTTCTTGGGCCCCCCAAAACTAAAATCCTGGCTTCGCCACTGATCATAAAATGTTTCATTTTGCCCAAAAATAGACGTCCCCAATAAAATGTCTCACTTCATTTTTTCTATTTTTGATAAATGAACTTCACATTTCATTATAAAACTAATATATAAAAGTGAAATTCATATTCTATTAACTTTTTACACTCATTTTCATTCACATTTCTTAAAATTCGCGTTGTGTCTAAATATATGATATAGAAATTTGAAGCGGTGAATTAATAGTCAGATGCCACAAAATTGTCCATACGACAGTTACTCTTATGGCGCACACACTCTTCACAATCCTTTCCACTGCCACTGCCCTTAAGTGTCCCTACACAAGTCCCTTTCTTGCAACCATTGGGCCAATCCTAGTTAAATTTAGTTTTGGCAACTTCATTTATTACTTTCTTCTAAAAGCTAAATAAAATTGTGAAAATTACTCTAGATTTGATTTCTATCATGTAATAAACATACATATATATACCATACATTTTCATGATTATGAGTGCATTTACATTTGTGGTATATTTGATATATCTCACTGTAACACGCACTGGATACACAGTGAGTGGAGACCAAGTATATTGATAAAAAGGAATACAGTGTTGATGAATGAGGTGATGGGGTTTGCTTGAAAGCCAACCGAATCTTCTCTCTTCTCTCTCTCTCTCTCTCTCTCTCTCTCTCTCTCTCGCTCTAAAGTGTACTTTTCTTTAAGTTTAAGAAGAGATGGAGTGAATGAGGTGGAGCATGCCCTTAACGTGCAATCCCCCTTGCTTTAATGCTTGTGTTTATTTCTCACTTTCGCTGGCAAAATGTGACGACAAGTGAGAACCCAGTTAGACACACCCCAACATTAAATTTTCGTTGTTATTAATATTTATTTATTTATTGTTCGAATACGTATTGTGTATTAACTTATTTAGCTGATAAAATCATAAAAAGTATTCTTACAAATTTATTGGAATATAGTATATATAGTTAACCTTCATGGTTTTAAAAAAAGATAATTACACTTAGATATAATTATTTATTTTTTTATTGTTTACTACTTTGATGGGATTTTCATCGGATATACATAATTGAGACTTGGAGTCTTGGACTCAGTCCAACGATGTCGATTTGGATAAGTAATATAAATATACAACACGATTTTGGAAATACAAGATTGAATCACTTGCGTGTCTAAATGGCTCCCTTATTTTTCCAATCCTAATAAATATTATATGCTGGTTATATATTCCTATAACAGAAAACCATATTATTAAAATAAATATTTATTTATTATGTCCTTCAAAGAAAATAGCACTAATAAAATGTGAGGGACCATATTACACACCATGAACTTTCCCAGCATATTGAAATATGTAATGAGCCTACCATTTATTATATTTTAACGTATGTTAAAAAGCCTATCAATGAGCTTATTAAATGCCGCTCGATTTTGATCTATATTACCACCCTCAATAAAAACCATATTTCTATCATTTTTAACACAAAACATAAATACTTAATTGTACTGAAAATAAAAATAAAAATAAAAATAAAAATAAAAATAAAAATAAAAAATCAAAGTGTGGTTGGTTAAGTAGAGAAAAAGAAAAACAGAGAGATTGGTACAAACTTTTAATTGGAAATGAACTAAAGCAAGAAAGATTGGTTGGCTTAAGCCACCATATTTCTATTCTTTACCATATAAATGTATATATATTGATGTTTATTTTAGGCTCACTATTCCATTCTCAGTTTCTCTCTTCACTTTCTCACACTTCCACTCAATAACAGTGTGTTCTTTTCCAAGTTTCTTCAACTCTCTTTCTTCTTCATTCTAATTTCGGTTTCTTGATTTAATTAATTATTGGTACATATATTGTTTTGGGGATGATGAAATTGGAGATGTTGGAGGAGTTCAGTGATATGATAGTGAAAGGGAAGCGCACGAAGCGGCCAAGGCCGTCGTCCTCCACCTCCTCAAACGGCGGCGCCGCCGAGTTCTACAATTCATTCGTATCATCTCCCGCCACCTCAAGTGGGATATCGACAAGCACAGAAGAAGACGAGGACATGGCCAACTGTTTGATTCTCCTCGCACGTGGGAATTCCTCTCCACAACCAGACGAAATCAAGACCACAGCTGCAGCGCCGGACAATAAATTCAGCAGCCAGAAATTCGCCGAGATGGCCACCACCGCCGCCGGAAATGTAGGCATCTGCGTCTATGAGTGCAAGACTTGCAACAGAACCTTTCCGTCTTTTCAAGCGCTGGGCGGCCACAGGTCCAGCCACAAGAAGCCCAAAACCGGCGCCGAAACTGATAAGAGGAAGTCTCCGCCGGCGCAGGATGATCAAGAAGAGGAAGGAGGAAAGGATTTCAGAAAATTAACCACTATTTGTCCACCACCAGCAACAGAAAATGATCCCAACAAGCCCAAAATGCATGAGTGCTCCATTTGCGGCTCCGAATTCGGATCGGGGCAAGCCCTCGGCGGCCACATGCGGCGGCATAGGCCGGCGGCGCCGCCTAGTGCTACCGCAAGGACTCCGACGAGCGTCGATGACAATACGACGTCGCATGAAGCTGCGAGTGAGAAGGCGAGAAATATGTTGGCATTGGATCTCAACCTCCCGGCACCGCCGGAGGATGAGAAACTACAGCCGCCGCCGCCGCCGCCGCATGTAGTCTTGCCCGCCGCGGCGCTGGTGGATTGCCACTACTAGATAGGAGGAAAATTGGGGTTGACATTTGATCATGTGAATAATTATTTCTTACCAACAATTATTTTTTTGTTGTATTATAAATTTATGAGTCCTCTTATTCATTATTGTTTCCTGTTATAATTCCTTGAGTACACATTTTGGTTGTTTCAATTTTTTAGTTTTTTAGTAATGGAGTTTAAGTTGAATTGTTTGAGTGAGTAAGTGGTTACTATTCATGGTTGCCTTTGATTCACAAAAAGTGAGTGATGTGGCATCCTCTCATGTTTTCCCTTTTGTTTTGTTTTGTTAAGACAGTAACAAAATCTTAATTTGGAGCTACTTCATGTTATTTTTTGGAATATCGTTTATTAGTTATTACTATTTTCAATCATAAAAATCAATATCGATAGTTTCACTAAGATGAATAGTATTTATGAATGGGAGAGCGAGTCGAACAAGGGGTAGGGTTAAGGCATGAGGAGCACCACAAGCAAAAGTGATGGATTAGGTTGCAAAATAAATAAATTATACATGGGATATGAAAGATAGGTCTGGTAACTGCCAAACCAACCCATCTCTATTCCCATCATATTCACATATTTGAATGTGTTATATTCTGAAAAATACGATCTAAGTTTAGAATTTAAAAGAAAATGAAAATTCACTACATAATTTAATGATATACATAGGTAACAGGATTTGTGTTTGGTACGTTAGAATTAATTTTAGATCAAGAAAAAAATTCATATTTAAAAAAACTTAAGATACGAATTAGGTAGAGCATAACCTCATGATCGATCAATCTATATTATGGTTGAACCATCTTATCATGGATTTCATCAAATGAACTAGTCCTGTCTTGCACTTAAATGTAATATCCAATAATTAATCACACATATGGGGGTAGGGTTAAGGGACTAAGTAGGTCGCTAAGTTGTTGTTGGTTGTGTTTGATATGTGCACGTTTCGGTGATTATTTCCTAAGCCATGTGCCCACTTAAGTAATTCATGCCCACATGTTAGTGGGCGCTACCCTGTCTATTAATCATCTACTCCGCCCTTTTAATTAATCACCTCTTAATTATAATCTTAATTTTTCTTTCAATCAATTTATCAATCCACTTCTTACTAGGGAGGAGATTTGGAGATTTGGAGATTTGGAGATTTTATCAAATTTGAGCTTGTTTTCTTGTGATTGGGATGTTGATAATTTTCATATGTGTCGATAGACAAATTGCGTATGAAAGTGTACGAGAGAGAGATGGTAAGTTAGTTAATGCTAAGCCTACTTGTGCAACAGGAGTCACAAATGATCTGTTAGACAAAATTAGTGGATTGTATTAAGCTAATCTTTATTTTCCCAAAATATGTTTACCAATATTTTAAGGTGCGGATATATGAGCCAACCAAATGAATTTTAGGTATTTTGTCAGCAAAGCGTGTGTGTGTGTGTGTGTGAGAGAGAGAGAGAGAGAGAGAGAGAGAGAGAGAGAGAGTATAGTAAGTAGTAACTACACATGTTATCAGAAAATTCAGAATATGAAATGTCAAAGACACTCACTAATATTTAGAAGTTATTCATTTTACAGGGCACCCTGATACACTACCAAACTAATTGCATAAAACTATTGATATCTTGAAGCTATCCTTTCGATTCCATATTAATTTGGTAAAAATCATGGCTCTAATATATAAGGTTGGAATATCCTCAATTCTTATAAAATCTTTTTAAAAGATGAATGATCAAATTTTAATTAATACTATACATCATAGATTCATAGCATATATAAGTTCGATGATTGTTTGTGCTATAGGCTTCTATTTACTATAGATAAACTCTTCAGTGAGTGCACGCCCACTATGCACACGGGTCGGGTCGGTCCGGGCCCGGCTTGGCCCAAACCCGGCCCATATTTGTCTCAAACCCAACCCGAATTTGATCCAAATATATGTCATGACTTAAAACTATAATTCATTTTATAGAAAGTAACACTTGTAATGAATGAAAATAATAATTATAATGAATAAAATGTATTATTGTGTAAGTGATTATTTTTATAAATAAAAGTGATTGTTATTATGAATATTATTATGGATAAAAATAGTTGTGTCAAAAGTTATTATTTTTATACATAAAAGTAATTGTGGTAATGAATAAAATTTATTGATTAAAAAAAAATCAAATCGGGTCGGAGCAGATTAGACCCTATCTAGACGGGTCAGACCCACGCGCACAATGGAGTGGAGTGTGCCCTAGTGCACCTCTTTACTGTATGCATAAGATAATATTTTTCTCTCTGACTGTGATAATATTTTCTCTATGATTATATTTTTATATAAAATAATACCTTTTGAATATTACAAAATTGATTTTTACAATATTTCAGCTATATATATATATATATATTATTTATGATATTCGTTACAATTAAAAAGCGCGAACTAGCTATATAGAAGTATATGCAGGGAGAGTGACGTGCGTGGCATGTGGGTGACAGCTCAGCAGCCACATCTTCTACGTGAACTCCTCCTACACTAGACAGTTGTCTGGTTTTCATTTGTCATCGTAGTAACCTTAAACTTGCTCAGCCCCTTCCAATTTATGACTTTAAATTTTATTTTTATGGGAAATACTATTTATTTGTATCAAAAAGATTGAAGTTTTTGTAATTGTGTTCTATTATATGCGAGGCTACAAATTGATGCCTCAATGTTTTTAATAATTATCTTATCAAGAGGAAACGTTAACGTTTCCAAAGTTCTATTTGGAAATGTCAGCAATTGAATTATTAATAAAATTGGTGATTTAGGTGTTAATTTGTAATTTTCTATACCTTGAAGTATAATCTTGAAATAACTCACATAGAGAAATTTTGTGTGTGTATGTGAGAGATAGAAAGTAGGGACACACCAAGCTGTAAACTGAGGCACACATGGACACTTGTTTGTCTGTATATACTGTTGAGTCTTTTACAAATTCGGAAACAATCTATCGAGTTACGTATAGTGTAGACATGATTATGGTTACCTAATAACTTACCATTCAATTTCAGGTCATGCATATTTTGCAGCCCAACAGATTAATGTAGATTCCAACACCACATTACGACTTACATCAATTACATTTCCTACTACAAGTTGAGATAAAATGCTTATCACCCTCTTGCATATATGTACTATATTTATAAGGGATTTGACTGAACCTTTAAGTCATTTACGCTGAACTTATACACTATAATTACATAAAATATATCTTAATAATGTCACAGTGCAAATATTTAATATATACATTTTATACATTATATACAATTGGTTTTCACACTCTCATTTTAAGAAGCTACATTAAAAATGTCATAGTTTACCCAATTTATGTGAATACTACATTAATAACCCATCCGCATGATTCAGGGGAAATTAATTATAGGATCTCCTTATATTATATAGTCTAGGTGGGGATATGGTAAGGAAATTAGGTGTAGTTGGATAATAATAATAATAATAATAATAATAATAATAATAATAATAATAATAATAATAATAATAATTAGTAGTAGTAGTAGTAGTAGTAGTAGGAGGAGGAGGAGGAGGAGGAGGAGGAAAGTTTCAAATGAAAACTTTTCTTATCGTGAAAATGTTAATTTAGCCATTGAATCGTGAAAATTTACGGTTAATGTATCTCATTGGTAGATGAATGCAGGTCATCGATTCGAATACCAGAGGCAATGAAATTTTCATATTTTTTGGTGCAGTTAAACTAATATTGTATGTAACAATTTTATATGTTTAGTACAATATTCTCACGTTCACATAATAAGAGGTGGTTTTACACAAGAAAGTGAATACTAGTTACATAATCACTTAGATTTGATTGCACTTAATCTCAATTTGGTTTATATATATAATGGCATCTTACGTTACAGTTAATATTTATAAAATTTAATTTGCAAATATATATGATTTGGATTTATGATTACTAGATTTATAGCCATTATATTATCATTATATATATATATATATATTTAGGATTGTAATTAAATTTTAATTTTTTCTTATTATAAAAATTATGACTAAATATAGACCGTTAGATTTAAAGATTGGATGAACAACACTATTACACGTCGCAACAATTTTTAATCTTTTAATCCAGATAAGGTTAATATTGTAATTATACATATATACGGTTACAATGATCGCCGAATTTTATGGGATATTAAATATCTATAACTGAAATTACCATATCTAACAGATATAGTGAAGAATATTACATATTTTTTTATGGTATTTAATAATTTTTCGGATATGATAATATCCTTTAGATATGGATATAGTTTTAAGTATATTTCGGATGAAAATATAGTAACTGTGATATGATGATAAAGATAGCCGTAAATAATGATAAATATAATAATGTATTTGAATTTTTTATGAAAATAATCTAGCATTTCATGATGATATACTAACTGTATTATGATGATATGTATAAGTCTGACTAATGATATGTATCGATGTATAATAGTGATATTTATTAGTCTGAATAATGAATCCTTATGGTATCTAGTAGTCAACATAATGATATGTATTAGTCTGAATAATGATATGTATCAGTTTGAATAATGATATTTATTGGTATGAATAAAGTGTATTGATAAATCCTTATGCTTAATCGGGACTTCGATAAGTGGAAAATATAATGATAAGTATTGATGAATACAAATGATACCTAATAGTTTGAATAATGATATGAATTGGTTTGTATAATGATATTTATAGGTTTGAATAAAGTTTATTAATGAATCCTTATGCTTTGTTAACTTCGATAATTGGAAAATATAATGATATGTATTGATGAATACAAATGATATCTAATAGTCTAATTAATAATATGTTTTGGTGCGATTTCAAAGATCGTGTGCAAATATGATGGAGTAACTGCTCTATTTTTTTCGGTAACAACTATAATTAATTTCCGCTATTTTTTGCATCTTGTCAATTTTACTCTTTAATGATATACTTAAAAACGAATAATGATCCATATTTTTAGCAAAATCTTCTGCATCCATTATCTAATTCTTCTGATTAGATTAAGTATTAATTATGCATTTAGAGTGTGATCACACCCTAATGCATTCCTATATATATGCACGCATGCGCGTGTATGTTAAAGAGATTATTCTATTGAGTAGTGATAAATGTACATAAATTGTATATACATAATGAGCATTTTTTAGATATTTTACATTTAAATCAGTTTATAAATATTAATTAATTTAAAATAAATTAATATATTACATATTTGCCCTTTAGTAATAATTTAAAAAAAATAACTTTTCCAAATTAGATATATGCAAATTTAGAAAATATTAACTTTTCCATTGAATATCTACAATATTTATTTCCAAATCAATTTTGTGGTTTTGTTTGAAGGATCTATCAAACTAATTTTTCAATCATATATTTGAAAATATAATAGGGACAATTTAGTAAAATAATAATATAATTAGTAATAAAACAATTTAAATAAAACCAATTCATTTCAATTTAAAATTTAAAGATACTATGTTTATGTATATACAATTATGTACATTTATCTTTTCCCTATTCTATTTTATCATTTTTTAGTCAGGCAATATCTACTTTAAAGATAGCGATGACATGAAAACTACAAAGACCAACGACTTTTTAGTTAATAATTCGCTATTAAAGTGAACTTATCATTATACTTCTAAAAAGATTAAACTTAATTATAAAATAGGATATACTTATTGCAGAATTATTTTTTTGAGTTGTATTACATATTTTGTTAAGACTTACTATCTGTCTCATTATACACGTGTACAGAACATATATAAAATATGTGGTTATAATTAATGATGGCCCACAGGACACATGCTATTGGACCCTGCAAAATGGGAGAAGTAATATGCTCAAAATGTTTTTATTTCAAGTAATGTAACCCATCGAAGTGATCATTTCTGGTACAACATGTTTCGTTAGTTTATTTCAACTATATTTCAATATATACTCCGTAATTCAGTTATAAGTAGATCGAATTTAAAATTTAACTAGTTCTTAGATATTTCGTAAAATTTCACCGGACTATATAGTCTATATGAATAGACTCAAAACGGGGGAATTGTGGCCGGACTTGAGGTATAACCCAAGGAATGGTGTTGCAGGGCTGGTGGACCGCGGCTTGGGCCACCTACGCGGCCTACAGTGCGGTCCAAGCCGTACTGTCCCAGTCAATCACGCGGTACTATGTGGCACCGCATTTCTTCTTTTTCTTTCCCTTTTTTTCTTTTTCTTATCTTTTTTTGTGCGTTGAAAGTATTTTTTGATTATATAATATTTTATTTTAATTATGTAACTTTTAAATTGTAATTATGTAATTTTTGAAATTCTAATAGTTTATTTTAATTTCATAAATATCGCAATTTAAAAAAGTATATGAAAATGGAAATTAATAACATAAATGATGAATAAAAACATAAGTGGTGAGACCATGAATTATATAGATCTGATCTAGTTTGTGATGTGAGTTACATGTGTTTGGGGTCTGGCTTAAAAAACTAATATGACACGTGAATAATATATATGTGATCCGAATTTATGGCCTGGATTTTGTGAATGTCGTTATTATACTTGAATAATGAAGTGATGAAGTGGAAACAGGTGTCAGCGCTATTCTCCGAAAGACACAGCGGAAGATAGAATAAAAATAGTTAGTAGGCGATTTAATATGTAATTATGACCATTATTTTATGTTATCTTCCCTGTTCGCGAACACCTAAGTTCCTAACAGAATGTGCACCTATCCAATAATTTCAAATATCGTCCTTCAATAATCTCCCAGCTGAAGGCATAAATAATACTACTATGAAATATGTAATCTTGTTTTTTAATTGAGTGAAGTAAAATGGAGACTAGTGATAGTGAAGTTGACTATTACTGATAACAACCTCATATGCCTCAGACCACGCAGGATATTGCAACTCAAAATGAAGGTCTTCACTCAATGGCTATGAGGGAAAATGTTGAGGCCCATTGTCTCCAACCCGATTTCGGTGGCCTGACGCTGCAGCATCAGTTCACCAGCGCCACCGTCCCTAATGGTCATGAGATAGAAAATATATATAGTCTCCCGAGCATTGATAGTGGCAATGTAGATCCGCCTGACATACTTAGTTTAGATAGGCGTTTTGACGATGGTTCTATGCACGTGGATATATTGGTGAAGTACGTTGATATCGCAATTCGTGATGTTTGTGTGAACAATTTTAGTTGGGACTTCATATATGCCGCATATGTTATGGTGGTTGGACATCTGAAGGAGTACCTACACATTGGATGGATATGCTTGGTCTGCGAAACATCAGATGGGCAGGCGCTTCGAGAAAGTTTTATGCAGCTTCCGGATGCTCTTTCTACCTATGATTTTATTGTAGCTTCAGATTGCTTACTTGGTGCAATTGGCTATGATACAGTGAGGGACACCTGGGCATACCAAGTGCCTTTGTTTTTTGTATGCAGATTTTTTTAACAAAGAATTGTTTGTCAGGAACATGCTTGAGTGCTATCACTTTGGTGTGGAGATCTTAATGAGAGATTGGCTTACCGGATGTTGGGCTCCTTATATCAAGCCAAGATTGCGGTTCTTTGAGAAGTTTGATTGCTAGGACGCTTAGTCGTTGCCCTGAACTTTTTCCTGCAAGCATTGTCCAAACGCTTATATATGGTGTACACACAAGCAATTTGTCGCGGGAACCAAGGGGGAGAATGCTAGGCATATGTCGTATCATTCTACGATTAGGGATACCGACTTGGTGTTCTCGATATTTAGCGGCGCTTCGCGGGTGTAGTTGCGGTTGAGCCGAGTGGGCGTTGACCGGCTTGAATCCATAATTTGTTGTTCTTCCTGGACGTGCCTGAAAAGGCGGAAGCATTGTCAGTCCATATGTCGTACTGACAGTATGATTTCTGCTCAAGAACTTGTGTATGTATTGGCTAAAGACGGCAAAAGCCTTGTTGCTTCCTTGAATGATATGTGTGCAGATATCACCTGCAACAAGTTAGTTGGGGTGCAATGTTATAACCAAATTGATGTGGCATTTATGGCCCCGCACCAATTCTCAATCCAGTGCCTTATGCGAAATACATGGCCTAAGCAATAAATCCAGTGTTGTTGTCTTTTGGGTGCTTTCGACTCTTTGTTACTGGTGGTGTCTAACATTACTGTTGGTGTCCAGTTTAAAAATCCTCAGTCACATTTATCTAGACCTCTGTTTACGAATTTTGCATGGAGGGTGGATAACTCGGGTTTTAAGTTGGACGCACAAGTTTAGAATGTTCTGGTACTATCACTAACACCACATGCCGACACTCTTCATCGCCATCTTGATTTCCAACTTGAGGACAAGGTGTTTCCTAACTTCGGAGGAGTTGATATGGACCTCATATGCCCGAGCCCAACCAAGCATGGGCCAACCAACATGGCCACCACGCATTGGCCTGCGACGTTGACGAAGCCTCGTCGCAACATATTTCCTCTTTGTTATCTAGTGTTCTGCGTCACTTGATTATTTTCAAGTTAGTGTAATAGACTCGAGCAATCTATAATTTTCGTTCTGAATTTTCTGTGTTGGTTCTTTCCCGGGTCCGTATTAAGAGACTTGAACCGCATAGATTTAGAAGTATAAATATGAGTTTTGTTTATTTCACTAATTAAGCAATA
>JAYDZE010575090.1:0-11566 GCA_034509125.1 Monilaria moniliformis
TCCATAATTTTAGGAATAGATTGATATTTTTAATAGATATATATCTCTTTCTAAAATAGCATAAGGATACATTAGTCTAAACATAAAATATAATTATGGAAAATAAAAATAGAGGTATTATGGCATAGAGACGTTATGTCAAAAAATCATTTTCCTAGAAGAATATGTATTGTCCTTCCAAATCCTAATATTGCGAATTCCGTGTCTCATTTTTTATAAGGAAATGTATAAACATTAAACTTCACATACAAGATTATGCATAGTTTTAAATTACTAGTAATTGATTCTGATTCCCTATTACAATTCATATATTTGAATATATCGTATAAAATTAAAATTGGAAGGAGTGTCTTCTCCAGTCTGTATCCCACGATGAAAACATGGCTGGTTTGGATTTGATTCGGAAGAAGTGTCAAGAACAACACAACATAAAAGTAGCTAAATTAAAAAATTAATACATATATATATATATATATATATATATATATATATATCATAATTATCACAATATTTGTCACAGAATGTATGGAAAACATATTTTGAAGGAAGTATTTTCTATTATCTATTGAATAATTATCATACTCTATTATATTGCTTTTACATAGATATAAAAGAGAAATATGAGAAAGGTAAATTAATTACATTTAATTGATATCCTTTGATTGATACTATGAATCAATTAGAATGATTTGTTTTAATTATTTCTTTTTCCAATAATTCCCTTCAAGTTGAGTAATGAGATCACCAATGCTTAATTTGCTCAATACATTTGAAAATTTCCTCGAACTTACGAACAAACGGTAGTTGTACAATTCCAGCTTCGATCTTCTTTCCAATGAATTGTCTGTCCACCTCGGCATGCTTGGTTCGATCATGTTGAATTGAATCCTCAAATATATTGATTGCAGTTTCAATGTCACATAATATTTTACATGTCTCTAGAGGTGGAAAACTGATCTCATACAACAGCTTGCACAGCCAGAACACCTCAGTCAAACCACTCTTTACTCCTTTATACTCCACTATTGCACTTGATAGAGCGACCACCTTCTACTTCTTACTCCTCCAAGTGACTAGGTTACCCCCAACGAAGGTGAAATAGTCAGCTGTCGATTTTTTATCAACTGGGTTGTTAGTACAGTCTGCATCTGCAAAGCCATGTATCTCTAGATGCCCATATTTCTTAAACATCACTCCATATCCAATTGTTCCCTTTAAATATCTCACAATTTAAAGTGCAGCCTCAAGATGATTAGCTTGTGGTCGACGCATAAATTGACTAACTAATCCGACTGCATATGCGATGTCAGGCCTAGTGTGGGAAAGATAGATCAACTTCTCTACCAGATGTTGATACCTCATCAATTCTTAATCCATGGTTCACCATAATCGGTGTATCAACTGGTTTGCAATCCAGCAGCCCTGTCTTTCCTAGAAGATCTAAAATATACTTTTTCTGTGGCAGAAAAATCCCTTGTCGTGATCTGAGGACCTTGACCCAGAAAATACTTCAGTGCACCAAGGTTCTTCATCTCAAATTCAGTAGACAAACTCTTTTTCAATCTTTCAATTTCTTCTATATCATCCCCTATAATAATCATGTCATCAACATAAATGATTAAACATGTTACAAGATCACCTCTTCTCTTCAGAAACAATGTCTAGTCCGAGTTACTCTGGTGAAATCCATATTTCTTCGTTGCATCATAAAACCTCTCAAACCATGTTTTTGGGGATTGTTTCAGTTCGTAGAGAGTTTTCTTTAGTTTGCATACTTCATAACTCACAAATTCGCATGTGAATCCTGGCGATACTTCTATTTAGACCTTATTCTCCAATTCACCGTGTAGAAACACATTAGTAATGTCGAACTGATGAATGAGTCATTCCTTATTTGCTACAGTAGAAAACAGAACTCGAACAATATTTATTTTCGCCACTGGCGAGGTCTCTAAATCACGTCATAGGTCTGTGTATATCCCTTAGCAACAAGTCATGCTTTACACCTTTCAATTGATCCATCCAGTCTCCGTTTGATGATGAAAACCCACTGACATCCCACCAGTTTATTTCCTCCTGGTAATTTACACTTCACCTAAGTGTTATTTCTTGTTAAGGCTTTCATCTTAATCGTCATCTCTTCTCTCCAGTGCTTAGATTTCAAAGCCTCCTCAACTGTTTGTGTGATATCTTCATCCTCATACAAAGCCGGTTCAAAGGCTCCTGCCATCTCAGACATACTCCCACTGGCCATGTTTGTCACTGAGTACCTTGATCTCTCGCCGATTATTTCTGGGCTATATCATTTTGGTAGGATATCCCTATTACTCCTTGGTGGCAGGACATAGTGGTCGGTATCTCTATCAATTTATGTACTCTCATCATGTTCTCTTGTCTCAAAAACAGGATTAGAGCTAGAGTGATCATAAATAAGATGATTAGTATAAGCATCACTATCTTCAGATTCATGGTCTCTTACCTGAGGTGTCTCTTTTCTTACCTCAGATATCAGGATTTGGGGTGATTCAGAAATATTGTCACCAAGCTCGGTGGGTTGTATCGTAGTTTCAGAAGATAGCTCATTGGCACTGATAACTTTTTCTGTTGAAGCTGATTTGGGACTTTGTATCATAGGCAACCAACTTAGTGGGTCACTACTATTCTCACTTTACCCTCCCCCTAAACCGCTAAGGTGGTTATGATAAAAAATACTCAGTCTCAAGGATGTCACACTTCATAGTAGTATTAATGTGATGAGATTTAGGTTCATAACATCTATACCCTCTTTGGTTGACTCCACAACCGACAAAAACATACATTACAACACAAGAATAAAGTTTGGTTCGATCATATTTAGGAATATGAACAAAGACAGAACAACCGAAGACTCTAGGTTGAAGTGTTAAAGCTAAGGGTATTTGAGCCATAGTGGACAGGATTTGGAGGGGGGTTTTTAGATTCAAGACTTTTGTAGGAAGACGGTTTAGGAAACAGACGAAGTTGGCTAAAGCTTCAGGCCAAAAGTGTTTTGGGGCTTTGGATTCAATTAGCATAGCGCGAGTCATTTCTAGTAATATTCGATTTTTGCGTTCAGCCACGTCATTTTGTTCGGCAGTATAAGGACAAGTAGTCTGGTGCACCAATCTCCTGTCATTGCAAAATTGTTTCATAGAAAAGTTGACAAATTTCATTCCATTATCATATCTAAGGATTTTGATAGAATGTTGAAATTGGGTTTGAATTAAGGCATAAAAGTGAATAATTTTTTCAAAATTTTCAGACTTGTTTTTTTTAAAAATATAACCACACCATCCGAGTGCAATCATCCACAAATAAGAAAAAATATCTAAACCATTGACCTCCCACAATAGGTGTTAGTCCCCAAACATCATAATGAACTAACGAAAAAATGGAATTGACCCTAGTAGCATTTGGTTTGTAAGATTGCCTATGGCTCTTGACTAGGATACATGTTTCACAGTTCATGTGCTGAGTTTGAACTAAATTGGGAAAGATAAGTTTCAAATACCTGGTAGAAGGATGTCCCAAACGATGATGCCATATCCAAGTCTCCCAATTTGTAGCTCCATGAGCCAGCATCACAATGCATGATCTCATCTACATAATATAGCCCGTGGCGCTCAATTCCACGTCCAATAATCTCTCATATCCTGATATCCTATAAAATACAGAAGTGAGAATGCATCAATAAAGTACAATTTAGTTCATCCGTAACATAACTAATAGATAGTAGCTTATGAGATAGAGATGGAACATAAAGACAATTAGAAATTTTTGGGGTTTGTGAAATCTCAATTGTTCTAACTCTTTAAATTGGGATAAATTCTCTATTGGCAGTTTGAACATATGTTTTCTATGGTTTTGAGGGCGCAAGAGTATCTGAAGAATCATACATCATGTTATCGGTCGCACCACATCTAAATAACCACTTAGCATCCTTACTTTCAAAAAAATTCTCCGACTGTAAAGTGTCATCTAGAACTTGCAATCGATTTTGACACAATATAGGGTCTTTTTCAAACAAATTTGAACTTTGAGAACTAAATTGAAACCTAACAGAATCAGAGGAGCTGGAACGCAATTTCTCAAAAGTTGAAGGGCGGACTGACAGTTTATCAAAATTTGGAGGACTTTTTTGCAATTTATTCAAAATATTTCTATTTTTCCCTTTCTCCTCATAGATTCGTGCCCTAGCCCCATTTTCTTCCTTCTCCAACCGCATCATCTCATCAGCAGCGACTTCGCCAGCACAACTGGTCTGACAAACCTTCGCCCTCCTTTCTCCATCAGTCCGTCGTTCTCCATTATTCTGCCGCCTATTTCCCACGGCGGTGGCTATGCCTTTGCCCGCGTCACTGGTCCACATCGCCATCTCTTTGTGCGAGGCACATTTTTCTGCTTCCCCAACCATCTTATTCTCCGCCTGGTTCCTCACTACCTCTGAGGTCGTTCCACGACGAGCATGAGGTAGTGCCGGGATTGGGTGGTTGTTGTGACATCCGACGTGTTGGCTGGTTAGTCAGATTTGGGCGATTGTGGTGCGTTTTGGTTGTTGTCTCCTTTTTCTTTGTCCGATTGACATGTTGATCGTTGTTTTTTATTTACTTTGTATTGGCTGATTAGATTTGAGATAGTCTCAAATAGAGTTTTGAGGTTGTTTATCTCGTCATTCACCACTGTTGGATTTATTGTGATTTTCAGTTGGTTTCGACGGACGAAACAACGATAGTTTTGGGGACCGTCATCACTCTGATACCATCTCACAATGTCTTGAAGACATATTTTAAAAGAAGTATTTTCTATTATCTATCGAATAGTTATCATATGCTATTACATTGCTTTATAAAGATACAAAAGAGAAATATAAGTAAGATAAATCAATTAGATTTAATCGGTTTTATTTGACGGATACTATGAATCAATTAGAATGATTTGTTTCTATTCTTTCTTTTTCCAACAATTTGTAATAAGTTTCGACATTTTCTTAAATCAAATCTATTATACAAGTTCGTATTTAATGTGTTTTTACTCTTAACGGTAACGCCACCACAAAACAAGAAAAAAGAGTGGCGGCCGGCGTGGGGCGGGGATAACGGCGGAAACGCCGCGCGAATCGCCGAGCTCGCGGCTGAATGCGGGGCTGCGGCCGCCGCCGCGCGGTGGCGCTGCAGCCCGCTTCGCCGCAAATCCGCTGTGTTTCTTAATTTTTTTTTTTAATTTGCTCCGACTAATATTATTTCTATGACAAGATAAGAAGTTAAGAACGATAATGGTGTTGGTGTTGGGGTTAATCAAATTAATGAGAGCATAACTTATCTTATCTATTTGATTTGTCCTCTAAAAAATAAATTAATAAAAGGTAGATAGATCTTCTCCAAAATCTTTCTTCTTCACTTTCTAGCCTTTCTTTTATCTTTCTTGTTTTTTGCTCTGTTATTTTCTTCATCTTTTTTGTTCAATTATTCTGGCATTTTCCCACTTCGGATTGGATTTTGCATCTCTTGAATCTTCCTATCAATGATTTTCGCATTTATTTATTTATTTATCAAAAGTCCAATAAAATAAATAAAGAAAAAATACAAAAGATAGATTCGGGCATGCCCAAGTAGAAGTATAATCTGATATTCCATGTCGAACCAAGGACCGACGGGGGAGGAATTAAAATGAGATCAAACAAAATTAAATGCAAAGAAACTCCAATAATAAAAAATGATAAAATGATGGAAATAGAGTTGTGGTTTATTTGAGGCTGAATTATTTGAAACTGAGATAATGATATTGTGGCTGCAAAATAATATATTGACGTGACAGTTGAATATTGAATTGTGGCTTGTTTTTTAAGAGGCGAAGAAAATGCCCTTATATATATTAATTTGTTCAGTATTGCAGAAGTATCAAGATTTATTTACAGAGCACCAACGAATCATCATTGAAGATTTCGTAAAAAAAGAACGGAATGTATCTGATTGGTTGAGTGGTTTGGAATTGAATGTGATTGCATGATTATGAGTCAAGCACTAATTATATTGCAGAATTACTAAGGAGTCGTAGGAGTCGTATAAGAATAAAAGACTTTAAATTCCTGCATTCATCACTAAGGATATTGGTACGAGTGGTCCGAGACATATATATTTTGAAACCCATCTTACAAGTTCCAACTATCAATCAGGACGTGTATACGAATCAAGAATTGTTGGGATACTGGCAATTGACAACTGAACTTTAATCAACTGCATTAATTTTATCTCATTCGAGAATAAAAGATAAAATATTATAGTTAGCTCAGTGATCATATATAGATTAATGATGATTCTAATGTTTTTTAAATAAACTCAATGAATTCTTTGACAAAACTAAGGTGAAGATCACAAGTGGTTTACTAGACTGTTTGGATGGTTTGTCCTATCATTCTCTCTGTAATTCAATGTTTCTCATTATTAATTTTTACTGGAATAATATTTATTGTGAGATAAGAATATCTTTTTATTGATATAATAAACCCAATTAATTTATATTTATTATTGAAAATTTAATGTTTAGAGCAATCAACTCTAATAATCAATTAATGGCAGATTAACTGCACAAGAATAATTATAAATTCTAATTTTGTTAGTGAATTATGATTAATAATTGTATTAATCGAATTAAAGCGCTAGATATTCAAATTTAAGAACAAATTAGAAAAAAAAAATAGATAATCGACTAGAATGGGACACGAAAAAGTCAATAAATTAGTAGGCATCAACAGTATAAAAAAAAGTGAGAGAGAGAGAGAGAGAGAGAGAGAGAGAGAGATAGAGAGAGAAAGAACTTATATATAGTATAACTGAATGAGACAGATGCAATTTATCAAAGGAAAAAATCTGTAGCACCAGCAACTAAGATTGCGAAACTGACACTCCAACAATTAGGAATAGAATTTATTTCTCTAAATAGACCGAAGATTCTTAACACGTCATTCAGGATAGAGAGAGAAAAAAAATGTTGAATAAAAATCAGGATTATGTTTGCCATGATACATATCTGATTCTTGTCGTACCATGATGTTAGATTCAGGAGAATTGGACTGGTATTTGGGCTCTAAGAAACATGGCAATCTTTCACTTTCACATGCATTAATTTGAAGATGAAGATGCTTCATCTGTATTCATATGATCTCATTCACTAATTCAAAAGTTTATTTTAGAAATTACATTAATCATGGATCCACATCTTGTAGTGCGCCAATTCAGCTCTTTGGACATTGCATGGGACTCATGCCCCTTTTTATCCCATTTAACACTCATATTTCTATCTATTCATCCTTCCTTTTTTTGGATAATTTAAGAGTCTTCTTTTTTTTTAACTTTTTATTCATATATATTATAATTAAATTAAATTTTTTATATAAATAAAAATGTGAATTTCATTAAAATAAAAAATTTACATAATTAAAAACTGAAAATTATATAATTAAAATCCTAAAATTATATAATTAAAAATGGAAGATTACACAAATAAAATCTTAAAGTTACATAACTAAAAGTACCAAATCCTTCGGCAGCATATCCAAATCCTTATGGAGATTGTTGATCATTCTCTAGTGCACCTTTAATTTTTTAAGCGTCATAGCACTTGACTTTGCTATATAGTTTGAGCAATACATTGTATATGAAGTCTCCGTTGGCCACCTTCATTGCCTCTGATTCCAGTAGTGGAGCTGCGGCACTACTCAAAGACGACACTTTTCCCTTTCTCTTCATCGCCTTCATTCCGACTGAATGGGCCTGACTCAACTGAAAGCCCCCCTCTGCTTTCTCTGCAGACCCTTCGTCTCCGCTTGTTGAGTAGTGGCCGCTCGAGGCATGCTTTCTGTGCTTCGACCTCGATTCTATGTCATCAGCCCACTTGTCGATGTTTCAGAGACTCTTCCAAGTGCGACATACTTAAACGGCTTGTTGTTTTCATTTAATGTTACTCACGCTGATAATATATTTAATTATAATCACCTTGTTGGAAAAAGGATTGAAATACAAAAAATAAAATGCGGAAAATAAAATATAAGAATGACTAAAAGACTACATTATATTAAATTGTATTGATTATTATTGTACTGCATTCAAATCTTCATATAGAGTAAAGTAAAGACTGCTAACTACACTCAAACTCTAAAAGATAAATCCTAATAATAAATAAATTCTACCAACAATTAAAGTCTATCAACAATTAACTAGATTTATTTCTTCTTATCTTGGCTTGGTTCATCCTTGATTCTAGCCTCGATATTCTCCTCATTCCAACACTCTCTCTTAAGCTAAGTGTCAGGCATTCTGATGCTTAACTTGCAACCATCTTCAATTTGGTAAATAGCTTATACTCGTTGATAGGATATGCAGCCCGGCTCACCAGGAGTTCAGCCCAACGATGACAAGTTCGGCCCATCAGAAGTCCAGCCCAGTCCACAAGCCAACGACTCGGCTATAAAGGAGCTCGGACCAGGGGTTATCAGCTCGTCCATAAAGGAGCTCGGACCAGAGGCCAACAGCCAGCTCGGCAGTAAGGGAGCTCGGATCGGAGACATGCAGCTCGGTATTAAGGAAGATAGAAGCTCGGCTACAACCGCCCACTATTTCCATTACTCCATGATTGCTGCCCATGTTCTCAGAAACCGCCCCACGATCTCTGTAACCGCCGGATAGCCTTAATGGCCCTTCAATTCGGGCTAAGCCCATGTAATACTATAAATAGAGGCTAGATTAGTGGGAGAAAGATTGGACACTCGATCATTGTAATATTGGCAAGAAAGAATACAGAGAACAATCGCATTTGTGCTGTGGACGTAGATCAACAAAACGATCGAACCAGGTAAAATCCCTGTGTCTATCTAAATTCATAGCCCACAAACAAACCCGAAAATCCTAGTTCGAACACTCGTATTCCTGAGTTCTTCAATTTCATAAATAGTTTAGGCTCTTATTCAGGAGCTGCTTTAGTTTCTTCATTGAAAGTTTAGGTTCGTTTCAAGGAACTGCTTCAGTTTCTTCATTGAAAGTTTAAGCTCGTTTCAATGAGCTATTCCATTCAATTTTCTGTTATCAGTTTTGGCTCATGTCTAGGAGATAATTCTAACGGTTTTGACTCGTGTCCATGAGCTAAATCAGACAGTTTTGACTCGTGTCAATGAGCTAATTCAGACATTTTTGACTAATGTCGAGGAACTAAGATATACAGTTTTTGCTCGTATCTATGAGCCTTTTTTTTTCCTTCTTTAAAGATTGGATTTGTCTTCAGCGTTTTGCAAAAGACATCGAGTCTTATTGCAATTCTTCAAGAGCTAGAAGCTGTTCTGAAATTTTTCGTCAATTGTGAGGTTTTATTGTAATTTTGCGGAAGTTGAAGAACATCTCTGCTATTTATCTGAACTTGGGGGCTTTACTAAAATTCTTTCGAAACTCGGGTACTGATTTGCAAATTCCAAAACGTAGGAGGACTTGTTTGTAAATGTTGGGACCGGGAGGACCTCTTTGCTGTTTCTCTAATTTTGGAGCCTCTTTGCCTCTTCTCTTTGGATTTCTCGACGCCTCCGATCCACGCCTTTCCTTCGCCGTCCGCCATTGCTGCCGTTTGGTCGGAACGACGCTGTCTCCCTTCTTTTCTCTTCTTCTCCCTATTGTTCCAGCTCGGTCTCCTTCGTTTTCGACGGCCTTCTTGGCCTCTCTTTTTCCTTTTCCGGCTTCCGGTTGCCTTCTCAGCGTTCTGGGCCTTCCAGTGGCCGGCCCTCTCAGCCTTTTCGTCCTTCTTTTTCTTGCGGCTTCTTCTCGGCAGTGGCGGTGAGACTGCCGTCGCTTGTTCTCTTGCCGACGGCTCCTTTTCCGGCTGGATTCCCTGCAGCCTTTTCCGGCAGTCGGGTGACCTTCTCGGTCCAGTGGCTGTGCGGCGCGGGCGTGGTTCTTCCTCCCGCTCGCAGCGCAGACGTTGAGGACTCTGCCTCCTTTACTGGCCCTTTGAGTTTCTCGGCTCTTTTCCCGTCGGTGGATATTCTCGGCTCTTCTCCTGCCGATGGCTCATTTCCCGTCGTTGGCTTGAACCAATTCCGGCTGTGGGGTTCCCACAATCAGTAGCCTCCTCTCCCGGCCGAAAATCAACAGCTGGAACCACCAATTGATCGCTTTTGTATTGAAATCCTCTTCTTTTTTTTCTTTTCTTTTTTTTTCTTTTTTTAATCTGTGGTTGATTTGGATTGGTAAAATGTCGGTAGTTTGAGATTTATGATTTAGGTTTGGTTTCTGTAATTTTGGCTTTCCTTTGTTTCACAGTTTCGGCTCATCTGTTTTGTGAGATTTGGCTGATTTGTTTTCGAGAATTGGTCTTGGCATCAAGGTTTCAGAATGACTTGAATTTGATATTTGTTGTTGTGGATTTTGGAATGAACTGGTTTTGGCAATTTGAGATTTTGGGTTGTAATCAAAGTCTGGTTGGTTTTCAGATTGTATTGGCTGTTTTGTATTAGTTTTGAACAAATGATTGTATTGATTTTGAATAAAGGCTGTATTTTGTTTTATTTTTTATTTGGTATGGCTAAGTATTGGTTTCCAGACAAACTACTAATGAATTATGAATGATTAGTTAGTTGCAAAAAAGAATTGAAATACAGAAATAAAATGCAAAAAATAAAACATGGTGTAGATGACTAAAATACTACATTGTATTAGACTTATTCGATTATTATTTTATTGCATTCAGCTCTTTATATATAATGAAGTAAAGACTCCTAACTAGACTTAATCTTTAAAAAGTAAATTCTATTAACAATTAAAATCTATCAATAATTAACTAGATTTATTTTTTTCTTATCTTGACTTGATTCTTACTTGATTCTACCGTCGTTTAGTTGATCGTACCACGTTGTAAAATCGCGCTGCTATATATAAGCGGATTAGATGATGTCGTAGTTATCCTACAATGACCATAAATCGCGATTAAATGAGTTGAAAGTCTTATCATCCACTATACCTTGTTATTTCTTTGTTAAGTGCAACTTCAGAGCCACCCCTTTCCCCCTTGCATAATGTGCCAAATATTTCAATTTATTTTTAATAGCACATATTTTTTCTCTCCTTTCAACTTCTTTTTGGGAATTTATCCTTATCGTCGTCAGTATCGTCTACACTTCATATGTTAGTCAATACCTTATAAAATTAAGACATACTATCTCAGTACATGCCATAGGCTAAAACTAGATAGAATTTTGCCTTCTGAGATATCCACGTCACTTCTCGTCCCCTTTTTAAAAGAGAAAAAGTAAAGAAAATAAATTAAAAGACGCATGCTGCAGCGCACGCGATCGATCTGCTGCTACTTCTCACGCAACGGCGAAAAATAGTGTTTTATGAAAGAAAATAAAGTGAATTAAGCCTATCTTATTTTGACATCACATCCACATGTTTTACACACGCATCTCCAAAATGCCTAATTTCAATGTTTTAAATAATGGATACATAATCCTCTTATCATGATCAATTTCACCCCGCGCGCGCGACGCCTGTGCCGCCCGGACCCCGCGCGC
>JAYDZE010575101.1:0-11566 GCA_034509125.1 Monilaria moniliformis
AGTTTGACCCTAATGCAACCCTATATATATATATATATATATATATATATATATAATATAATATAATATAATATAGTTAGGCCGATTACAGTAGTAAATAGGAATTTAACCCCTGCAATATTTCTAGAAATCCGAGTGAAAGTCACTACGAAATGATCCCACAATTTTCACATTTTTAACTCTTAAATTTTGCAAAGCAAACGTCATTGCCTACCTAATGGATAGGAATTTTAACTTGTACGTGTGCACATCAACTTAGCAATAAGATAGTGGAGGACTTTGTGCTTTGCAAAATGCTCCTCTTTTTGCAGCTAAATTCAACATAAATCATACTTTAATGTTTCACCACCCATCACGTTAGTCGACGCCTAATTAGTTCTAGATTAAATAAATTATATATATATAAATAATTCAAATTATTTTGTTAAAATTAGTATTAAAATTTACGAGACGACGGAAAGCTTATATATATTAAACGATCAAACAAGTTTAGAATTAACCAATCCATCGAAATAATTGACAGATTAACTTCTATTATTTCTACTCCATTATCATATCACTAAAAGTAAATGCCGTAAATTCAGATGCGTTTTTGCCAAGTTACCATAGAATAATGAGTGATGGTCATAACAAGAAAAGAAACAAGAGAGAGGGTAAGAATTAATCAATTCATCGAAATAAATGACAGATTAACTTCTATAATTTCTACTCTATTATCACATCACTAAAAGTAAATGTCGTAAATTCAGATGCGTTTTGCCAAGTTAACATAAAATAACGAGTGATGGTCATAACACGAAAAGAAACAAGAGAGATGGTAAGAATTAATCAATTCATCGAAATAAATGACAGATTAACTTCTATTATTTCTACTCTATTATCATGTCACTAAAAATAAATGCCGTAAATTCAGATGCGTTTTTGCCAAGTTAACATAAAATAATGAGTGATGGTCAAGAAAAGAAACAAGAGAGAGGATACACATAAATGAGCAATACACATCAAGCAACAAACCAAGTGACTTTTAGTATGTATATCCTAGTTGTGCAACATGTATTTGACATTTCCATACCTAAAGATTTAATTGAACCTCCCATCAAATAAAATTTAAGGGTTGAAATTAATAAGAAGATGCAACTTGATCATGAGCATGACGTGCATCACCAATAAAGTTTTCTAAAATTTTAACTATATGTTGACTCTTTATGAGTCAATATTTTTAGCAAGCAGATGAACTACTTGCTACATACGAACTATATATTAAATTTATGATCATCACATTATTGCTATATATTTTATGCATAAAGGGAAATGCATCTTTTGCTACATACAATGTACGATACATGGGTTTACCAAATTAATAATATATATACATGGGCTTAATTAAATTATATATATAAATATTGTCATCCAGATTTTAAAAAAATTGTGAGATTTTGTCATTAAACAGAAGTGAACCTAGCTCAAAACTGTGCAAATTGGTGAAAAGAATTGGCATTGTATATATTAAGCTTGAATAAGTCCAGATTGGTAGGGATATATTGTCACACAACTTGCCCAATTTGGTACACTACTAATTAATTTCTCCAATTGGCCATGCATGTGTTAGCTAAAGCTTCTCTCTTGAATGTTACTTATATTATAATATTTTGATAATTATTTTGTATTTTGCAGAATTTAATTGCAGTTTTTAGTCGTATGTAATTACGTTTCTTGGATTGCATTTTGGGAAGATGATTGGGTGAATAATTTTAAATCACTTAATTTTAGTTAGATTTTAAATTATCCTCAAAATGACGTCAACTGATTAATTTGTTATTATATACGAATCTATTTTTTTTGTTATTTTATACGTGAAATGACAACTTTATAATTCCAGCTATGAGTAACATACAATTTTAGTCTATATGGATTTAGTATTTTTATTGTCAGATTCCGCTGTTGCTATTTTCGATACGCATTAAGTAGGTAAATCACAGAGGAGAGGTAAATCTCACTTAAAGAATCTCACAGGAGAGGTACAATCTAGGATAAATATAATTTATTATACCAATATTTGCCACGGATAATTGATATGTCATAATATAAGCATAATTGCAAAAAAGTACCTAATATTCTAAAAAATTTACGTTTACATTCCAACAAAAATATTTCAGAGCCCGAAAGATAATTTACACGCCAGAGTTCACATGCGTCATTTTTTATGTGTCCATAATATATGCTGCAATCATTATACTCCCAATTCGAGCATCTCCAGAACCTTTACCTGGGTTATCGAGCGTAAATGATATTTTTAAATCACGTGTTTTTTTTGTAAAGAATTTCACGTCGTATATTGTGAACACGTAAAAAATGTCACATGTCACATCATGATCCCAACGCCAGAATACTTTTGTTAGACACATACATGAATTTTTTGAATGTTGGATACTTCTTTACAAATCTGCATAAGTTAAAACATATTTATTATCGATGACAAATATTAGGACAACAAATGATATTTACTCTAAAATTTAAAACTTATCCTCCGTGCTAACATTTCATAATGCGCGCGCCCGCGCGTGTGCTATCATTGGAAATGATAATATTATTTTTGTACTTGATACAAAGGAAGTACGTCATTCAATTAATTACATCTTAGCTACTATATTCTTGGTATAATAATTATAATCTTATTTTATAATGTCAGCTATACTTGGAAACTACATATGCTTAGGGTTTCTTGTTTTTTGATAGAAGAATGTTGAAATTTGATTCTTAGACCTGTATATTAGAAAATAGAAAATTGCATCGTTTAATATCCCCGAATGAATAGTTGTTTCTTCGTTATTTGTCTCTAATTAACATTAACAATATAAGACATTGCATGCCGCCTCAGTTTTATACATATTGTTGAAGCCATTTGAAGCAATATTTAATCACTTATTAAGATATATTAATGCTTTGTTTGTGTATAATTAACCAATTATCCAATACTAGAGTACGTTAAAAAAAATGTTTGTATAGTAGTACATCGTTATACCCAATAAACAAAAAGGGAAGTCATGAAGACACCATACAAGAAAATTCAATAAATATTTTTGAGATAATAGAAAAGTACCTAATAATTTTGAAGGCCAAAGCTAGTTTCACCAACAAACCCTAGGGTTTGAATTTAACAAGACTCAAGTTGAAGAAAGATCCTTTAGACAAAAGGCCAACAGCTTGTAAAGCGTGGCTTCCAAGTTATTAACTAAAGATTAAGCCAAGTTGATCAAAGTTGATTGGCATAGACAAAAGAGAAAGGGTTCATAGTAATTGCCAAATTGGGGTTAAATATTTTAAAAAATAAAAAAATACGAAATATATTTGAATTAATTTGTTCCCAAACAACAATAACGCCCACAGATTCAGATGATTTAAGGTATAAAAAATTTACATAGTTGACGTATATAATCTAAGGAGTATATACCACTTGATTAAATAATGATTAATTAATTTCTTAATACCATCGTTGAGAGGAAATAAATTAAAGCAACAACTACCTTTTCCCATATATTAAAGTCACATTTAATAAAAAAGAAAAAGACAAAAGAGCCCCTCGCCGTCGCTTGTTTCTGTGAAGATAAAAAATTTTACATATGTATAAGAAAAAGACCAATTAAATGCCTTTATTTTTATAGTATAATTTTTATTTAAAAAATTAGCAAAGGTCGTTATAAGTTTGATTTTATGTCTAGAAGTTTCGTGTATATATTTCTACTCGAAACAAAAAATTGGATAACGAAATTTCAAGGCTAATTTCATAAATTGTTACTAAAGTATGGTAAATTTATTAAATTGGTTACTAAACTTTAATTTATATCAAATAACTATTAAATTTTATACTTTATATCATCTAAACTTTTATTCTATTTTTCTTAATAATTTTTTTCCACATGACAATTAAAAGTTATATAAACTTTCCTATTTAACTTATTTAAATATTTGACATTTATATAATTATTTATGCAACATATGATAAATAAACAAAATTCTATATCAACGTAAACAGTTCCTTCTACACCCATCTTCCTCATGAACCCCCACCTACTCCAGTTGATCGACGCTGGTGAGGAATGCGTGGTGTGCTTGTGCGGAATCGGCGCCGGAGACAAAATCAGACGGCTGAGGTGCAGCCACGTGTCCATGTGGCCTACTTCGACCGATGGATCTATTTGATTTCGACACGTGTAATAAGAAAATTGTGTTTTGTAGATAAAATGGGAGAATTCTCCACCAAAATTGATTAATTTTTTATGTGCATACAAAACTTCATTTTTTGAAATATACCATTTATAATACAACAGTCCAAAGCCGTATTATATATGTCATTTATCATGGAAGGAGTATTGGAATAAAATTTGATTATAATAATGAAAAAAAGAAAAAGAAAAAGAGGTTGCTAGCTTAGGTTGTCAGAACATTTGAATTAGAGTGGAGCTTCTCCCCATCCCTTGCTCCACCCCCTCCCCTACCCCACCGAATCCGGCCCCCCGTACGGCCGTCGGCAGGCAAATCCACAGGGGCATTCTCGTCATTCCAGAGGGACAATTACTAATTACAGCCTAATCGTGGGGGCACTTGCGTCACCAAAATAAAAGAAAGTTTTATAGCAAGTTGCCCTTCCCACTTGCTCTTCCACGCCTGCGTAAGCCCTCTGATCATACACACCTCTTCTTCTTTTCCTCCCATGAAAAAACTCCTAAATCTTTATTACAACTCGACAAACATTTCCCTTCTCTCTCTCTCTCTCTCTCTCTCTCTCTATTTGTATACGTACCGCCCGCATTTTATATACCGGCTCAAATCCCTTCTTATCTCTATCACTTCGACACCCAAATTCATAAAAGAAAAAAAAAAGAAAAAGAAAAAGGAAATGCCCTCTTCTCTTCAGATAATCAACCCCATAAACCACACCACGGCGGCGGCGTGTATGCATCAGAAGGCGGCGAAGCCGGCTTGGGTCTGCCCCGTGGCCGCGGGGGCCTCCCTGCCGGAGGAAATGCTCCACCACCACACCCACGCGGTGGCGCCGGAGCAGTGCTGCTCCGCGGCCGTGCAGGCGATCGACGCGCCGCTGGAGGCCGTGTGGTCCGTGGTCCGCCGGTTCGACCGGCCCCACGAGTACAAGAAGTTCCTCAAGAGCTGCCAAGTCATCCTCGGCGACGGCCACGTCGGCACCCTCCGCGAGGTCCGGGTGGTGTCGGGGCTGCCGGCGGCGACCAGCACCGAGCGACTCGAGATCCTCGACGACGAGAGCCACGTCATCAGCTTCAGCGTCGTCGGCGGCGATCACCGCCTCCGCAACTACCGATCCGTCACCACCCTGCATGCCGCCGCCGCCGCCGGCACGGTGGTCGTGGAGTCGTATGTGGTGGATGTGCCGCCGGGGAATACAAAGGAGGAAACATGCGCTTTTGTCGACACCATTGTCAAGTGCAATCTGCAGTCTCTAGCACAGATTTCTCAGAATTATCATGATCGAATTTGGTGAACAGGAGATACTTTTCTTTGTAGATCGGATCATTCCCATTTTTTTTTTTAAATTATATGTGCTGATTAGTTTAAATTAATTTCTCCCAACAGCAATATAATCTATGATAATTGCAGTTGTTAATCAGGTTTAGTTCTTGAAGATCATTTAAATCCTTTTCGTATATAATTTTCATGCTTGAATAATCAGTATCTTTTTAGGTATTTGGTTTCTCTTCTTTCTTGTGAATCCAAACAGCCACAATTTCAGTTGATTTGATCAAGATTTTAATGAAATAATTAATTGCATTTAAATAATTTCTGTGATTTTATTACTAAATAAAAAAATTCCATCTAAGAAATTGGTCCTATTAATGTTCGATTAACAGCTTATGAATCTTTGCATAAACCCATAAAAATGGGAACATTTTTTTTTAATCGTGTAGGAAATGCTAAATTCTTGAATCATAGAAGCAATGTTGGCTTTTTAGCCCTTGCATACTAATTTGAGTAATTTCTATGTAATTGCAGTTCCTTTCTTGACTATAATTTTTAATCAACGGTAATAAACTGTTATATTTAATTAGAGGATTTATAAAGATATTAAATTAGTATCAAAACATGGATATATATTTAAAAAGGTAACACTTTAATCTGATAGGAAAAAATAAATGTATATTATTGTACATATATAATACTTTTAAATTTTAATTGAACTGAATGGGTTTTATTTAAATTGATTTTATTACTAATTACATTTTTTTACTAAATTATCCCTATTATATTTTCAAAGATATAATTGAAATATTGGTTTGATAGATCTTTCAAATAAAGCTACAAAATTGATTTGGATATAAATATGTAGATATCTAATAGAAAAATTAATCTTTTTTTAAATTTGCAGATATCTAACTTGGAAAATTATTTTTTTCTTAAATTATTGCAGAAAGATAAATATGTAATATATTGATTTATTTTAAATTAAATAATTTTATAAATTGATTTAAATGTAAAATATCTATAAAAAAATCCATTATATATATACAATTTATATACATTTATCACTACTTAATCTGATAATATATTGGTATATTGGTTCGTAAATTGATGGAATAATTCCGATTAAATTCCAGTGTTCAAAAAATACTTGGTATATGATGCTCAAGTCGGATTAATTCGAGTGTTTGAGTAATTCAATGATGAAATAGGGAGCGTATCTTGCACGAACAAATTAAAATAAGGTATTTATAACGATTAAAGGTCATATTCATCAATTACCATCTGAAGATATTTTTATTATTATTATTATTATTATTATTATTATTATTATTATTATTATTATTATTATTATTATTCTTCTTATTCTTATTATTATTATTATTATTATTATATACGAAGTAGGACTTCCAAATATTTTTGCTCGAAATTAAAATGTAAAACTTCTAGAAAGAAAAACACACACACACAAACCCATATATATTGTGCGTGTATAAGGTGATATAACTCAAACTGACAATCTACATTGAAATGGAGAGAGAGAGAGAGAGAGAGAGAGAGAGAGAGAGAGAGAGAGAAATATATATAAAGTAGACGAGTTTGTGTGTTGAAAACTTGAAATGAGGGAATCAATCAAACAGCTTTAATCCGTCTAATTTGAAATTGAAGCCAACTTGTCGTGCAAACAAATCCCAACTTGATGTACTATCATTTCTTTTGGGATTTTCTTTCTTTTTTCCATGAATTTTCTTTTAATATTTTATTTTTTTAAGATGAAAGTATGTGCAAGTGGCCAAGCAGGCCATTCAATTCATGATTGTCCCGTCTGTATATATGCAATTATTATACTACTAATGCCGATTATATTTTCTTCAATTTTACCTTTTCTATTATATTTATTGTAAATGTTTTATATTATCGATGTAATTAAGCTATATTTTATGTGCCACACATTATATAGAGAGAGACTATATATATTTGGGCTTGCATGTAAATTATTATTATTTGGAAGAAGACTATTTAAGAAATTCTTGATTTTCCTTATGATACTCCAATTTTATTTTATTTTATTCAATTATATATAAATAAATTAAGTTGTATCACTTGTAAATATAATGCAGTCAATTCTTTAGGGGTGGTCAACTTATTTTAGTGGCACAGTTGGAAGCTCTTTTACTTGAAATCTTGGCCGGCCTCGTGTCGGTTTATCTGGAACACTAAAAATCAATTTCTTGTATATTGTATTTTATTACTATATATTTTAATAATATTATTAATGTATACTATGTAACATGAGCTCAGACCAGGGATGGACTTACACTTGGGGGAGGAGTGGAGTACCGGACCCTATTGAGATTTATAACACAACTAGGGGTATTTTTGTCTTTTCATATTTATAATAAATTAAACCATTTTTATCTTGTTTATTCTGTATATAGTATCATTTGTCTAATACAGATATTAATTAAGTTGTACAACTAGAGCTAATTTTGTTTCTTCAATTATTAATTGACCCTAAACTTTTTTTTCCTTTTAATTTATCTCCTTCTAATAAGATATACGTATATAAAAGAGGTTCTAATAAATTGTTTCCTTGTTTGGATAAGAATGTGATTCTCACAATAAATATAACAAAAATTGATAATATGAAACTTTTAATATATATTGAACACTAATAAATATTTGTTACAAAATGTTTAAATATTTAAAAATTATAAACCCTTATTTTGGAATAATCATAACCCAAATAATGAATATAAAAATAATTATAAACCTTGATTGGATTGGTGAAAATTAATTATTTTTAAATTAGGGTACTGCACTAAGGAAAAAATATTCCTCTCTGACTACAAAAATATTCCTTTCTGACTTATAATTCTCTTTCTAGTTTATAAATTCAATTATCAAAATACTTTCACAATTTATAAGCTCTCGAAACATTGCATCTCATAAACTTTTAAAACATCTCATAAACTCGAAGAATTTATAGGCTCTTTAAACTAAGCTTACAAACACTTCCTAAATCATGAGTTGCTATTAAATAATAAATCGACTTCCAATTAGCAACAATCACTGCCTCTCCTTACAGTTACACAAATTAAGTTCCTCAAACCATCCAGTCATATTGGAGGATGAAATATGGATAGAAAAGCTTAGCATAAAGAAGTTCATTCCAAGTATCTTGAAGGCCAGGCAGACACCAATGCGTGCAATCCGCGTAACTCACCGGGTTGGCTAGCTGCTCCGGCGTCAAAGGGCCCCATTGCTTCTTATAAATGGAGGGGTGTGCATCCTTTCTGTAGCTCGACAGCTGCGTGATATTGAGGAACGTGATGGGATACCTCGACTCCCTAAACACTTCCCCTATCACATTCTTCCGACAGTCTGATCCCCAGTAGCTAGCATCATCTATCATATCTGTCTGGTTGTAGCAGTTGCCCTTCTCGTCGCCTCCCCAGTCAATAGCCCTGTAAGATATTATTCAATATTTTGCATCAGGCAACATTGTAGAAAAGAGTAATTGTGTGATCATGTCATGATTTTCACTGACTTTGCGTGCACAGGTGACATGCTGGTGAAGAAGACTCTGGTCTTGTTGGGATCCATGTTTTTCTTGGCCCACCACAGCATGCTTTTCATCGCCATCCGATAAGCCTCCTCTGTTGGCACCTTTACCATGTCTGTGTCCTTATCGTCAAAGGTTCCTTGTCTGTTCAAAGAAAATATAAGTAATGTTATTATGTGAGAGAGGACAGAACACGAATTGACTTACAGTATCTTGAACTTGAGACCCGTCATCCACCACAGATAGGTGTTGAACACCCATTATGTCGACTCCTTTCCAGTGCTTGCCGTGCTTGTTGATGGAGCCCTTCCGGACCGACCTATCGCTTAACCTGTGCATGAATGCATCGTCGGAGTTGGACTCCAGGAGAAATGGGGCCCAGTAGAACTCGATTGTCGCATTGTAATCCTGAAAACGATTCTGAGCTGTTTCATATGTACATTTTTTTACGAAAGCTATCATAAAATGTATTTTCTTCGTCCCATTAAAAATGACATGTTTCTATTAGGCAAGTAGATTGAGGGAGTATATGTTATCTAAATCGTGTACCTTGGCTGTGAAAATCGTGAGTGAACCATTGGTGGTCATAGATTTTGAGTTCTCGGGTATAATCTTGTGGACGAGGCAGACCATGGAGACGAACTGACCCCGATTCAGAGAATCGCCCACGAACATCATTCTCTTGCCTCGAAGAGTTTCTAGCATTAATGTCGCATTGAAACTATCATGTTTCAACCACATGATGTTAATTTTGATCCAAATGTGTAAGAGATAGGTTATTGTGAAAACTAAAATTTCAGTGAGAATGTGAGAACACTGCACTAAAATCGACATTTACTTTTAAGCGTTAGCCTAGATAAATATAAATAGTATGCACTAATTCCTCAGTTACTTAGATGGATTAGAGTTTTAAGATTACAAGACTATAATTTGTATCATTTGTGCTAATTTTAGCTGATGCATATCCTAATAAAAATGTCGGATTAGAAAAATCTTAATACTAAGATAAAAATACTCAATCATCGTCTTATCAATTATGACAAAGTAAATTTTTCCTAAATTTATAAAATAATCTACACTAAAAATAGCTTATTTGAACTCTTCCCAGTTTAAATGTATATATAGATCGAAAGAAACCTTGGAAGAGAGCAGGCGTGAGGCTGCCATCGCCAATGCTGGTAGCCCGTGTCGGGGCGGCCGTGCTTCTGACACGTCATCTGCGAGTCGATGTACGGACAGTCGGACTCCTCGTAGAGCGGGCGGCGGTCGTCCCACACCCACCGCCCGCTGAAGATGTCGCAGCCGCTCTCCGCCTCTTCCACCGCGAAAGCTAGCTTTTCTCCCTTCTTCTCTTAAACACCAAAACATATTTCTTCTTCCTTTTTTGTCATATAACTCACGGCACATTACATCACCTTTTAAACGTGTTTTTGTAAGCTGTCTATGGAAATACAATAATATATAAAACTTGATCGATTCATCCTAATCAATTTACTGATTTCTTGTTATTCAGTTTCCAACACAACCATCTACCTAACAAATCAAGTTTTTTTTAGAAAATAAAAGAAATCAAGTTTTTGAAGATTTAATGATATTTTTGGCTTTAATATCAATCATTTATGGAAACTAACCTCCACTTATATTATAAATGGTTAGGTGAAGAGACGACATTAATGACATCCATTTAGCATATAATGAAAGTTCGGTTGATACATAACATGGGATAAAAAGTGTGATATATTTGACTGAAATGTTATTGCATATTTGATTACATTTATTAGATTATTTGGTGCTTTAGAACATGGATCTCATTTAACTAAATTATCTTATGCATCTGAACAAGAATCTCACTTTACTAGAGTCATAAACTAATTCACGTGGATGTCTATTCGTCAAGTCGTAGAAAAGCTTGGCGAAAAGAAGTTCATTCCAATTATCTTGAAGCGAGGTAGACACCAAACCGTGTAAATGGCTGGATCCACTCGGGGCGTTAAAGGCTTCCATCGCTTCAAGTGAATGGAGGTATGTGCGTTTTTTCTATAGCTCGAGACCTACCTCATATTGAGGCAAACTGTACGTAGAAGAAATGTTAAAATTAAAAGAAATAAATCGCTCTAAATTAAATTATACCACTTACATATTATTAAGTTGGGGAACAACTTTGCAAATTTTGAAAGTTTGTTTGAAAATTTGTCATTACATTTCTGATAAATCTTAGTTTAATCAATTATCAGATGCACACCCACAGCCTCAGAAATTACGCAGTGTGACACTCACTCCAATTCATACTAGGGATGGTTATAGTGGGCCAATTACATTTCTGGCCCTAATGCTTAATGAGTCACTAACAATAAATTTGAGTTATAAATACAAGAAAATAAATATTGACTTTGGGAGGCGGAAGCCATGGACGGCGCGGCCGCTGCTCTTTCACACGACGAAAGAGAGCTGCGGTCCGTGGTAGCGGAATGGCCACACGGCGAAGGCTTGTGGCCAGAGAGAGAGAGAGAG
>JAYDZE010575112.1:0-11565 GCA_034509125.1 Monilaria moniliformis
TTCGTGTCCTTATCGTGTTGTTAGCGTGTCGTGTCAACACGAATAGGTTCGTGTCGTTAACAGGTTCGTATCGTGTGTGGGTCGTGTTCGGGTTTGAATGTAGCAGGTCAGGTTCGTGTTCGGGTTGGGGGTTTTCTTAACAGGTCGTGTTCGGGTTTGACCTTATCGAATTGGGTCGTTATCAGGTCGACCCGATAACAACCCAATCCGCACGATTTGCCAGCCCTAATAAGAGCCCTATAATATCATTATATATCATAAATATAATCACTACACGCAGTCAAAAATAGTTCAGTCCTAATTTATCATCATACTATATAGACAATATCATTATTCAGTTAAGATATCATCATCTTATTTGGCTATATATTTTCGTATAATTAATCTTCATAAAGCACAAATAACATCATATATACTGTCTATATATTTGTTTCCTATTTTTATGGGATATGATCCTTCCATTAATAATGTGGCTATGGTAACTGGGCGGATTTTTAGGTATAATAATATATCTTGGAGTAAATTTAGGAGATTACGTGGCTATTGTCACGCAACTACCTTAATTAATGCATTTTTCAAATTTAATTAGTTTGACCATTTTAACATTGAATATACATCATCACAACGTTGAATGTAATTCATCATAGCATTTGGTGTATATCATTACAACACAAATTGCAAAAAAAATGGACACATTAACATCCGAAAATAAATATTTATATGTGACAATTATACCCCTATAATGATTTTTTAATGCTTTTATAATAATACACGGTTTTCTTAATTTATTGCCATCCAATTTCAAATCCAAGGGCCTAGATTAGTTCTTAGTTATGCATTAAAAATGTGTTCTCATTTTAACGCACCCCTATATATATATATATATATTGGATTGCGAAGATCTATGATAGATACATCTCCTTATGGATGAATGCAGGTCATGAATTTGAATCCAAAGGCAACAAATTTTTTATATTTTTTCAGTGTAGTTAAATTAATAGCGAATAGGGGTGACCATTCAAATTTTGGATTGAATCCGAAAATTTAGGTTTTAAGAGAACATAAATCTATAACAATTCGAAATATCCGAAAATTCAAATCCAAAAATTATTTTTTTTTATAACTTAATCTGAACGAATCAAAAAATCCGAGATATTTGAGAAAAAAGCAAAAGTCTAAATATTTTTTTTGGTTATTATATATATATTTGGTTAGAAATATTTAAATAAAATATTATTTGAATAATTTTTGAAGAAAACGAAATCTAATCCTATCCAGAAATTTGAAAAATTCAAACTAATTTAATTCTTTCAGTTTAATTCGGTTCAGTTATTTGAATTATGGATATTTTGCTCACCCTAGGCGAATGCATTAACTTTGTATGTTTAGTGCAGTGTTCTCATGTTTGCATAATAAGAGATGTTTTTATTTTAACCAACTTCTCTATATTACATGTGTATCTTGTGTTTAAAATTTTCAATTTATTAATTAAAAGAAAATATCTTAACAACTGAACTATAATTCATGGTCAAATAAGCCTAAAAAATAATTGAGAGCAAATAATCCATCTAAAGCATAAATGGGTCGCCCTCGTTAGAATTACACTTGCGACTGAACTTCATAGCATTTACAATATGTAAAATACATAAGACATATATGATATTATAGTTCAAAATAGATGGTATAATAATAATAATAATAATAATAATAATAATAATAATACTCAAGAGGTTTTGAATTATAAAAACATTGTTTGAATTGGACTAGAAAATCTAACTCAGAATAAAAGCCCAAATTAAAATATATAAGAGAGGCAGAAATTGAGAAGGGCCGAAGCCCAATACTGTGGAAACGAAAAACCCTAGCAGCACTGCTATATCCCAACCCTGGCACTACATTTGCTACTTCCGCCTCTTCTCTCTCACATCACAACACACACCGTCACTTCTTTGCAGCACAAAATGGTAAGCTTCTTTTCCATCTAACTGTATCCCTCACTCTCGTTTGATCTATTCTCTCTCATCTGAATCTTATTTGTTCTACTGTGTAGCCGTTCAAGAGGTACGTCGAGATCGGGAGGGTGGCCCTCGTCAACTACGGAAAGGACTATGGCAAGCTCGTTGTCATCGTTGACGTCATCGACCAGAACAGGGTACGTCTCCCTATTTCACGTGTTGCATTTCGATATTGTTAATTCGTCAATTATGCTGATTTTTGTTGCCTGCTGCTCATCAAAACAAATAGCATGTAGTGCGAGTTATTTGGTTGAGGTCCCTTTATAATTTGTACTGAATTTAGACTATTATATTGGGAGCTTCTCTAGCTTGTACTGAACTTAGATTATGGTTCGTTTTTGTTTGCATCTATATCTGTTTTTTCGCTTAAGCTCGATTGGGTACGTTTTACTCTATTGGTTAGGAATCACCAGTTGGATCAATGAAGAGTATTGTATTTTGATACTTGCCAACTTTATAATATAAATGCTGTAATGTATCACAAATGATTAGTTAGTTTCTCTACCATTGCGTTTGTTTGGTATTCTTGCGTTTTGTATTTATTGTGTCCTGTTTTTAGTATGTATTCTAGATTTATTTAATAGCTCATGTGCTTTATATGTTTCATTTGTTGAAATAGTCATTGAACAACACGATATAGTCATTATCTTTACATTCTTGTTGTTTCACTACTAATTAGTGATCTGCTCTATTGATATTCTTAAATTGCATAAATGTTGTTTTGTCTATAGTTGTTTATGTTGAGTGCTTTCAATTGATACATATTTGATCTTACAATCCCTTTTCTCATGCCACAGGCTCTTGTTGACTCCCCTGACATGGTAAGAAGCCAGATGAATTTCAAGAGACTTTCTCTTACGGACATCAAGATTGACATCAAGAGGGTGCCAAAGAAGAAGACTCTTGTTGCAGCTATGGAGGCTGCTGGTAAGTACTCAAAAGATGGAAAATATTCTAACACTTTTTGCATTGATATTGATTTGGAGCATTATTTTTGCAGATGTCAAGGGAAAATGGGAAAGCAGCTCCTGGGGAAGAAAGTTGATTGTTCAGAAGAGAAGGGCTGCACTCAATGATTTTGACCGGTTTAAGCTTATGTTGGCCAAGATCAAGGTATTTATACACTTACTGTGGCATATGGTATTTGATGTTCATATATGCTTCCTGGTTTGTTCAGCTAATTACTATTTAAAATTAACGATTAGTGTATTTCATTTGTGTACTTTATTTTCGTGGTTATTTATGTCAATGCACGTTCGAAGGTTGAACTTTTCCCTCTTCTTGGCTTTGCAGAAAGCGGGTGTTGTCCGACAAGAGCTTGCCAAGCTTAAGAAAGAGACTGCTGCATGAGCAGTATAGATTTTGGTTTAGGATTTTGAGACCTGTATTTGTTTCTTATGCAGCCCTTGTTATTGAAATCAAGAGAGTTAAGTTTGTATTTCATATTTCTTGCTTCGGAAAATAATTTCTTTATTTAGTGCGTGTTTGGTAAAATAGATTGCAATTATATGAAATTGAATTTAAAGTTAATAGTATTTTAATTCAATTGCAAAAAATAAATAAGACTTTGAATTAATTTTTAATTAAATAATTATTTTTATTTATATACATTATGTAATTTCATATTATTATTTTTATATATTTTGAGTCGTGGATGTGTTGTGTGTTATGTGTTATGTGTTTGTGTAGTGTGTATTATGTATGTGATGTTATTATGTGTGTAATTTTGTGTGCCGTGTGTACAATGTGTGTGCATGTGTGCAGTGTGTGTGTGGTGTATGTATTGTGTGCAGTGTGCGTGATTTTATCGTATGTTGTGTTTGTTATATGTGTGTGTATTGTGTGCAGTGTGTGTATTGGGTGCCGTATGTGTTTTGTGTGTTTGTGTGTATTCAAAAGGTACTTAATTTTATTGTTATTTAGATTTTTAAATATTTAATCTAGTTATAAAATTTAAATTGTAGAATTAGGTGCATTTAAAATTAGAATTTAATTTTAAATTTAAATATTTTTATAATACCAAACAATAAGTTTCGAATTAAAAGGTTCAATTCCAAATCAAAATCTCAATTCTATAATACCAACGGACTTAACCTTCTCCACTTTGGCTGTTTAAACAAAACACAGAGTATTCCAATGTGATTTTTGTTAAGATTTGGCACAAATACCTTTGCTAAATCCAAGCCTGCTCCTGCTTGATTATTATATATAGTGACAGAACGCATGTCACATTTTCTTGGGAAATACAGATAATTTGAAGGTCCAATGCTTTGTTTTTCCTTCAGTTTTGTGTTTCAATTTTATAGCCCCAATTTGTTCAAGTTCCGTTGCTGAGTTTGAGCAGTGAGTTGGGGATTTTGAGGATGATTCTGTTGGATTAACATTGTTGATTAGAATGACTAAACTAATGGTGAATTCATTATCCACTGTTGTGAAATAAAAACTTGTCCGAAAAGTAGAAATGTATCTTTTGGCGGTGCCTATTTATTATTATATTTAAAATATATTGTGTATTTTTCCAGATTTTTTATTCCATCCAAATATATTTCTAAATAATGTAATTGTAATATCGAGTGTCCATTTTTAGAATTCTAGGTTGGTCCTTGTGTTAAACTAAATTACATGGATATGTCTCAAGTCAAGCTAATATCATGAATAAAGTCGTTGAGGCGACCCATTAAAGAAGTCGAGGTGGTTATGACGCGCACCCAACAACCTAACGACTTTGGACGCACGCACACTTCATATACTAATCACAGTCACAGACGCGGTAATTTCTGGCGCCATCATATCAGCCATTTGCAATCCCCCCAAATCAAACATGAACATCTTCTCCAAGAAGCCTACAGCCAAAGGTTGGACTCTCTCTCTCTCTCTCTCTCTATCAGTCAATTGAATTGGACTGGATGAGCTTTGTTGCCCTATGATTTCGATCGTCTGCGCGTTGACTTTCGTAGGACTAGATAAATTTTCGATTGTGATTTCAGTTTTTTGGTTCGGTTTTATTGCAGAGGCTCTTCGGGAGAGCAAGCGGGAGATGGCCAATGCAACCAGAGGTTTTTCCTTTGCCAACATATATATGTTTTTTTTTTTTGTGGGGGTGCTTTATTAGCAGTTATTTTTACTGTTTGTCTGTTCTAGTTAAATGTTAATGAATCATGATACGTAAACTATTTTTTTTTTTGAGGAAATGTTCCCTACTCCGCGACATTGCAAATCAAGTCATGCTCACGGTGTGTAGATGAGCATACTTCTGAACGTTAAAATGAAATTAAGTTTTGGTTGGGATGATTTTTTCCTTCAAGGCTTATGCTGTTGCAAGCTTTATTCGTGCATATGGAATGGAAGTATAATCTTATTGCTGAAACCTCGATACAGGAAGCATTCGAGGATATGAAGAATATACTTAGATAATGTTGCACATGTATGTCTTGAGATATAAATCAGGATATGGTCATGGATAAAATTATGTGCAGTCAGTGATAATATATTTTCCGAGCTAACATTTCTTTGTATTTGCAATTTAAGGTACCAAGCCACACAAGCAATATTTTAATAATGCATTGTATTTTGGAATGTTGTAATTTTGATTTAGGTGTAGAGAGGGAAATTCAGACACTGCAATCAGAGGTATGTCAAGGCTTCAACACTTCTTTCTTTTTAAGAGTTCTCTTCTCATTTTGCATGTAATCAACTGTTGCTTGCTTCTTTAATGCAGGAAAAGAAGCTTGTGGCTGAGATAAAGAGAACTGCTAAAACAGGGAATGAGGTGTGTAACAGATTTAAAAGCACTGCATTAGGACTGGTGTGATATTTAAGAAACTGTACCTGTTAGTTTCCATACAATTTGTTCTCCCTGCATTTTCCAGGCTGCTACCAAAATTCTTGCACGTCAATTGATCAGGCTTCGGCAACAGATAGCCAAATTACAAGGTAGTCGAGCTCAGATGAGAGGTATAGCAACACATACACAGGTATATATTTATGCTGCATTTAGTTCGATGTTTTCTTTTTCCAGTTGCTCTAGTTTGCATCACTGTGTCTAAGAACTAGGCATGTCCATTTGCAGGCAATGTCTGCTCAAACGTCTGTTGCTGTTGGTATGAAAGGTGCAAGTAAAGCTATGGCTGCAATGAATAAGGTCCTGTTCATAATCTTGATATATTTCCCTTCAGTTGTTTTTTCTCCCTTTTGGTGGATAGTTTCTAGGGGATGCTTAAGGTTTACTTCTTGTTCCTAATGCTTACTTTCAGTGGTTTACGCAGAATCAGTTGTTGGTTACTTTCTAGTTTGGCCGATGAATTTTTTAATTACCCCATTAATTTTTTGAGTTGCATTTGTCTGCAGCAAATGGACCCCGCAAAGCAGATGAAGGTCATGCAGGAATTCCAGAGGCAATCAGCACAAATGGATATGACTGTAAGTTTTTGTCCATGCATAATGCATTTAATAGACTGTATTGACTCTTTTATGCGAGTCTATATTCTTCTTTATTTACTGTGGTGTATGTTTGCATTTGTAGACTGAAATGATGTCAGATGCCATAGATGATGCTCTCGATGATGATGAGGCTGAAGATGAAACTGAAGAGCTGACAAATCAAGTATGTTATCTCTTCTCTGCTGAAAGCTGGTTTCGTTTCATGTTTATATTCATGTCCAGATTTCCATAGTTGAAAATATATTTGTTGATTTTTTTGTAGAGAAAGCATATGTTTGCTTTAATCAATTATGTTTTACATAAGCTAAGGTTTGATAATGTAAATTTATTTGCTTTTTTGGTACCTTTTGCATTCACAAAAAATATACAGCAACTTTGAGATGAAATCGTGGGTACACAACAAAGGGATGAAATGCTTCTAAGTTCGGAACGATCTCAGAATGCAAATAAAATTTTATTTTCATGAACATGACCAATGTATTTTTAATATTTTTAGTGTTCCAAAACTGAGAATAAGAAATAAATAGACCAATTTTCTGTCAAATATCATGAATTCATAAGAACTGGCCTCTGTTTTTATTTTATGATGTCTTTGTTAATTGATAAGCATCTAAAACTTTATAAGAAAGGGCACAGAACCGACAGATGTATAGAGTTCATATCTTACCTTGAGAGCAACAATGTTCGATGTAATAGAAATTCTGGTAGTAGATACGTTCATCAAGCAGTAGATTTTCTTTATGGGGCTAGGCATTCCAGAAATGTAAGTGCTTTTCTGGACCAACCAAATCAGCTTAAGAAAAAGGTGGTTCTAACTTCTAATCACAACCAATTCTAAACCTTTCAAAAATGGTTGTTAGGAGATTTGAATTTTTAAGTCTTGTTAATTTGCAGATCATGCACTATTATTGTAGTATATTTACTAGTTTGGGAATGATATTTTTTTTCAGGTACTAGACGAAATTGGTGTCGATGTTGCCTCACAGGTAAAGGATTTATTTATTTAATTTACTAATTGGAGGAGCCTAATTAACTGTTATATTTACTTTTCCAATGTGGTTTGCAATTTAATTGTGTACTTTATCATAGCAGTTATCAGCTGCTCCGAAAGGAAAAATTGCTGGAAGGAACACAGAGGATGCTGACAGGTATGTCTTTATTTCTTACTCTTACCTCTCTCATAAGCATGGGGATCTTTTTTCTGTTATGTAGATTCCCATATTCTACTTTCTCTTTGGTTAAAGATGGGCCTATAGACCAATTTTCGATGCTTTGTTTCTAAAATTAAGCTCAAGTTGCAGTCTCTGGACCTTCTCATGTACATTGTATTATATTGCACCTCTCGTGTAGTTCGCGCATGGATGAACTAGAGAAGAGGTTAGCAGCACTTCGGAATCCTTAAAGTTTTTGGATCTTGCGGAATTGATCATGGTGCATCTTGAATTTTTCTTGTATCATCTACCTTCTGTACATGATCCCTCTTAAAACTATAAGTTAACCCTTCATTATATTTTTGTGCATGAGCATAGTGTGATGTCATTACAGCATATACATATATATCAAGTTCTGTTTTTAGTGTCTTACAGTCAAATTCTTGAAGACTCCCTCTTTCTCTCTCGGATTGGAGTTGAGCGTACCTAGCAGTGAAAACAGAAACATTAATTCTGGATGCTTGAAAGAGACACCACCAGTTGACGTTTAATTACTAATTTGGTAAATAAATATATCCGTACCAATCACGAACAAAGTTAATACAGCTATTTTCTCTAGCAAAAGTGAAAAGTTCCCGCCCATCAATTCCTTGGATGAGCATATAATGCATTACAACAGACAACTCAAAAAAAGAAAAAGAAAAAAATAAGAAGGGAAAAAAGAAGTCCTGGCCAGTAAATACCGCCGAAAGAAGATCGGGTGAGGGCACATTTACAAGAGTGAGATGGCGCGAAGATCATTCCTTAAATAGACGGATGGCATGAAAAGCATCATTCCAGTTAGCTATTTCCTTAATGAGAGGAACTCAAAGCTTTGTAGGTCATCACGAGAGCCAGAGCCCGTAATTGCACCACGCGAAAAAGCTGATGGCTTCGGCTCAATGCTGGGTTGAAATTTGTGTGTCGTAGTAGATAGACGACCATTGCTTGATACCAATCTGCTAGAGCGCCCATCAGTAGCCTCAAGCGATGAGCTCTGTCTGCTGCTTGAAATGGCTGCTGCTCTCTTTGTAGAGCTCACGTTTCGTGCAGCACGCCCCCTTTCTAAATCAAGTTGCTGCACAAAACACCACATCGAAACACAACCATCTTAGTCACTCCAACAAGAAATTCACTTTAAAATGCTGTAAATTTTCTCAAAAAAAAAAAAAAAAAACGTTGGCTGAAGCTCCCAAGATTATCCTCACAAGTCTAATTTTTCACAATTCAAGTCCAACTTCCTGGGACGCGAAAAGAGAGGGAAGGGGTTGTTGGCATCGGGTTATATTGACAATAGATAAGATTTGAGTATTTGAAGGATTACATGATCAAAACAAGCTCAAAATTGTTTGATACATCAAAGTATTTGGTTAATTAGCTTATGTTATGTTTATCTATCAAAGCTATCACCCAAAGTAAATACTCCCTAAGGAAACTTAAGAAGGGAGAATTAACACACCACATCCCTGGATAAATGAACATCTTCTAGTGTTCTGTGTCTTGACGGTTCACCATGACGACCAGTTGAAGTATTTCTCCTAGCAAAAGCTTCAATGGCACCCGAGAATCTCTCTTTAATGTCTTGCCCAACTGTAAATAAATGACCATGAGGATATATAACGAAAATCAGATACTACCAATAGATGCAAACAATAAAAAACTTCAAATGGGAAACTGAATTGGTTGGTCATAAAATTCAAAATTCTCTTAAAACTCCTTAATGTTTTTTATTTGGCATAATGTACTTTTACACTTTGATCTCTGAATAATGAAACCCTGATAGCAATATCATTTTAGTTTCAGGACTGTTGTCAAAGAAAGAGCTAAAGGATAAAGGACCAATCAAGCTACCATTTTCAGTGCCCTGTCTGAACATTTTTATGCATGAAAGCACTTAACAGATTTCAGCATTTTGGCTATGAAAAGCTTCTAGAGGTTGACTCAAGTTTAATAGTAAGAACTCACGTTTCAACATGATATATACGGTTCCGGTAATTAATTAGGTATGATCCTGTAACTTTGTTTATTTTAAAAAAAATAAGTTAATAATTAATCCTTCTATACCTGATGTTCTTCTTGGCTTTTCACCAGAGGTTCCAGCAATGGCATTGCCAGAGGGATTCTGCAAGCAAATGCACCAGTTTATATATTTATACTCTAGAAAGAAAGAAAAAATTAAAGATTTAAAAAAATGCAACTTTAACCCTTGTTTTGGAACTAGAACCAATCTGAGGATACTTCAATATGGTCCAATCGAACACATAGTCAAACTGGTATCCTGCATGAAAAATTCCAACAGCTCAGGATGAATTACAAAATTCTCAAGGAGAAAATTCTAAGCAAGAGCACACAAAATAATCAACAAAGAAGAGGATATCCAGAACAGCCTCGCATAATTTAAAGTATTCATTACCTTCACGAATAAATAAATCTCGGAAGAGCCTCTTCAAGTAAGAATAATCTGGCTTGTCTTCAAATCTTAACGAGCGGCAATAGTGAAAATATGAAACGAACTCTGATGGATATGATTTGCATAGTCCCTGCAGTAATTGCACATGAACTGAACTTTTTAATTTACTTAGTAGTAGCATGTAATTCACAAAAGTAAACCACCAATAATAGAGGACACTTTACAGTCTTGGAGCAAGATTAAACCAGACAGGATTTACGATATACGATCAGGGAAAACAATACTGCATCAAACTTCAATCTAGTTACTTCATTTGAATTTGCTGATCTTTTGATACTAAGGTATTAAAAGAAGCAGCTGACTCAACAAAGTAATTTTGGAACACCCAAATCTGATTTACAAATCAAGTTTTAAGATTCCAGCTGCAAATTAGGGGTTCTAGCTCAGCAATTTAACGTTAACATACATTTCAAACAAGGACCAAGCATGCGAACATGGACCGTGATATGTACCTCTATGGGAGTCAACATTTTCTTCTCACTGATCCTGTCATATTTTTGCTTTTTGGTACCAGCTTTAAGTCCTTGCCAGGGCAGGCTAAAAAAAAGAAAATGTAGAATAAGCGTGGAACACAAAATCTCAAGAACTATCAACAAAAGAACAGAAAAACAATCATCCAAACGTGTAGAAACGTCTCCAAAGAAAAAAGCAGGGGTCGCCGTCAACCAACCTTCCTCTCAGAAAATACATCAGGATATAGCCAATAGATTCCAAATCATCTCTTCGGCTTTGTTCTGCCAAGCACAGGAGAATCAAAAGCGGCTTACAAAAGTATTATATCGAATCATTCTCAGGAGGACCATATTGAACAGACATAGTAGAACTTAGTGCTCCAATGATTCATCACTTACCAACCCCTAGATGTGTATTAACACTGGCATAGCGAGCCGTACCAATGAGATTCTTGTTTTCCCTGGATAAAATTTTAAGAGGTACAGTCAACAAGTAAACAGAGGCAACAACTGAATCGGGAGACATCATAAATTACAAAAGAAAATATACCTATAGGGAATGTGCCTATGAGTCTGGAGATCCCTATATTTCTTAGCAAGACCAAAGTCTATTATGTAAACCTGCAAATGAAAACCAGTGTCACTGAAGAACAAGGTACATGCCCCAGCATCCACTCACCAAATTCCATCACAAAATAAAATTGGTCAATTGAATTGAAAAAAACAAATAGAAAGCTGGTGAATGAAATTGATAAAACTGGAAGTTTGTGTTGCTATTGAAAAGTGATCCAGTATTTTTGAATTTTTTGGCATCTGACCTACATAAAAGTCCTATACCTTTTAATCAAATTATGCGAGGTTGAATACTCCATGATAGTCAAATTTCATTAATCATTGTGTATTGAACAGTCCAAACAACAGTAAAGAACCAAAGAATGATAGAAATACATGCCTGGTTTGCTTTGCGCCCCAAGCCCATTAAAAAATTATCAGGCTTA